>JPJV01002457.1:0-31295 GCA_000750745.1 Pseudogymnoascus sp. VKM F-4281 (FW-2241)
TCTCCTCCTCCCCCAACCTCTCAATATAACTCCCCAACCCCGCCAAGAAAAACGCGCTATACTTCCTCTTCCCAACCACATTATCATTCTGCACCCACGACTTAACCTTACTAAATATCGTCGCCGCCGAAATAGTCTGCACAGTCTCATCCCACGCCGCCTGCGCCCCGGCATCAGCCTCAATGGACCTCGTGCCCCGCTTCGCAGACTCCTCGATCAGCCGCCCGATGAAATCGCCCTGCACCTCTATGGAGGGGGGGATATTGGAAAACGGCCCCCCTGGTCCGCTGACTGTGAATAAGTTGGGGAACTGCGAGATCCCGACGCCGTAGAGGGAGTTTGCGCCATTGGCCCACGTGTCTGCGAGCTTGACTCCCTCGCGGCCCCTGATATCGATGGAATGGTACGAGCCGTCCACGCTATCGAAGCCCGTGGCGAAGACGATCACGTCAAAGTCATGCGCTGTCCCGTCCGCGAGTTCGAGGCCCGTAGCCGTCAGCTTCGCGATGGGGTTACTAGCGATATCAACGAGCGCGACGTTTGGTTCGCGGAACGCCTCGTAGTATCCCTCTGCGCACAGCGGGCGACCGCCATAATGCCCCGTAGGCTGCAGCAGTTTCGCCGTCGCGTGATCAGGGACTATCTCTGCGATCTTGCTGCGCACAAACGCCGCGGCTGTCTCGTTGGCTTCGATGCTCGTTCCTAGGTCCCCAAAGGTCTCGAAGAAAAAGCGGAATCCGCCGCCTTTGTTCCAGATGCGCTCGTAAACTTCCTTGCGCTCCTCGGGCGTGGCTTCGAGGGCCGACTTCTTGCTCTCTACGAAGCCCATTGCGAAGAGGGATTGGAAGACTGTGGACCAAATTTCGTCGTAGTTAAGGTAGATTTCGGCCCGCTCTGTGGCGTCGATGGGGCGGTTGTTGACGGGCGTGATGTACTGCGCGCGCTGCTGGAAGACGGTGAGCTGAGTCGTGAGCTTGTGGATGGCACCCGTGATTTGGCTTCCTGATGGTCCGGTGCCGATTACCGCTACGCGCTTGCCGGTGATGTCGAGTCCCTTTGGCCATCGCGCTGAGTGGAAAGCGGAGCCCTTGAAGGAGTCGATTCCGGGATACGTAGGGATGTTGGGGTTATTCAGGATCCCCAAGGCTGTGACGAAGTAGGTGGCTGAAAAGCGGTGCCCTTTGTCCGTAGATATGTCCCATTTGTTCTGCTCCGCATTGTAGTGCGCAGAGGTGACTTCGGTGCCAAAGATATAGCTATCAAACGTCTGATTCTTCTTGGCCGAGTCGACAATCTGCTCCCGGAGCGCCTCCCCCTTCAAGTATCGCGTATCCCATTTCGGTGGATCGCGCTCGTCCGAGAAGCGGTAGACCCAGCTCTCGGTGTCGGTCTGGGCACCGGGGTACTGGTTCCAGTACCAGGTTCCGCCGAGGGATTCGCCCTTTTCGATGCCGACAACGTTTTGGAGCTTGACTTTGTTCTTGAGGAGGTTGAGCAGCCGCGTGCCGCCGAATCCTCCGCCGACGACAACGGCGTCGACTTCTCTAACTTCGGTGGACATGGTGAACTCTGCTCGAGAGGTGAATATAACGTTTTTGGAGGGGTAGTATATTTTTCAAGACAGCTGAAGATAAGAGATGAATAGAAAGTAGTTACCTGCCATAATACGGACATATGTACCTACTTTTAAGCTCTCCTAGAGGCTGGCTGTTTCAAGACTCTAAATCACCTCATCCATCGGGATTTGGCAAGTATGCCTTTGGCTACACTAATGTTCGTCGAATATGCAGCCCAATGCATCAGCTCTTCATGATGTGCAGGAATCTACCATCGTGATCTTCAAGCCATACCGGTAGTCGCAGATGGCGACATGAGCTTTCAGGCACACTACTAGTCGAAAATGGCGATATGGGCTCTAGCTACATTATTAGTCGGATATGGCAACAATGAAGCGGTAAATCACATCATGCTGTCGGGATTTGCAACAGGGGCTCTCAGGCACAAGACTCGTCGGAAATGGCGACATGGGCTCTCATCCCAGTAACCATTGCGGTCTGGGATGGGCGATATTGAGGCCCAAGATAACATTCAGCCACGATGCTGAATCGATATATGTACCAACTTTGGAAAAAATATGGCATAGTGCAAAAACCCCAAGGCTTGCCATGGAAATTCCTCGAGAGGAACCGTATCTGTTGACGTTTATGGTGTCAGTCAGGCGGCCATAGCCGTTCGCGCGCGGGAAGATTACGACCAATGATTGGCCCATGACACTTCAACCTGCTGTGTCCCAGGTTGGCCAGACCCAACTGAAGTCCAACCGCGCCGGTTTTGGTTCTCTCACTTCTCAAATCCGCGCGCAACTGGGCAACTTTTATTTGGCTAGATTACCAATATGCGATGTCGCGTTCTCGACATCTGTGCGGGTTCTGGACGTTCTACCTTGACGCGCCGGCGTTGTGCACCATATTGCGAAGATACAGCGCGGTAGATAGGAGTTCATTGGTTGGTAATATATAATTAGTTTCACGCTGGCCTATACATAAATATGAGGGGAGACTATTCAGATTATACCGCCATAACTCACTATCCCTAACTGCCCGTTACCCACGGTCCCCTACTCATCCTCCGGCAACCCACACGCTACAGCAAACGGATCCCACCTCGAATCCTCATGTCTCTCATACTCCATCACCCCCGCAACCTCCTCCGCCTTCTCCCTCCCATACACCTCCTCCATCCACGCCAGCACGACATCAATCCCCGCACTCACCCCCGCACTAGTCCAACACTTCCCATCCACCACCCATCTCGCATGTGCCACCCATTTCACCTCCGGCGCCATGTCCCTCGTATCCAACCACGCGCGCTTATTCGTCGTCGCGCGCCGCCCATCTAGAACGCCCGCACGCGCGGCGAGTCGCGCACCCGTACACACCGTGATAATGTATTTTAGCTCCGGGAAGCGGGAGCGGATGAAGGCAATGGCATCCTCGAGACCCGGGGGGGAGCCGCGCGTGCCGTATCCGCCGGGGATGAGGAGGACGTCGAGGTGGGGTGCGGAGGTGAAGGTATGTGTGGGCACGACTGTTTGGCCGATGGCGGAGGGTTGGGCGGCGGGGTGGGTAGAGATTGGGGAGAGGGAGGCGCCGATGAGGGAGAGGGTTAGTGGGGTGCTGTAGGAGAGGACGTTGAGGGCGTCGAGGGGACCGAAAACGTCGAGGGCTTGGAAGCCGGGGAAGAGGAGGCAGCCTATGCTGAGGGGGGTGGGGGAGGCTGGGCTGCTGTTAGAATTGGTGAGGGTGGGAGGTGCACCGGGAAGTTGGCTACGGCTAGAAGATCATATGTGAGACTCACCCATGTTTATGGTGCTAGTATAAGTCAAGATTGCTCGATGTGGGGTTCAGAGTCGTGGAATGTCAACGGAGGAGCTGCGGGAGGGGATCCTGGTGTTACTGTAGACGTCGGGTCGTTCCAACGACCCCGCACTCCAGCCGCTGCATACCAAGGACACGCAAGCTTTAGCTAAGCCTTTGGCCGTTCAAAATCCGAACGCCATAACCGCAGGGGTATTTTTTTTTGACTTTCGGGATCTGCTAGAATGGGAATTTGTTTCTCAGATACTGTTCCGCTAACGAAGCCGGGTTTTACATTATTTTGTTTACACCATGGGCAGATACCTGAGACTTGGAGTTTATGAGCCTTCAAGTGGCCGAGGCCCATAGAAGAGGAAAAGTGACGGTCGGATCGCATACGAATCCTATCGTGGGATAAATGAGGGTGAATTAATATTGATTTAATTTACGTTTTTGGTATGAAATAATAATTAACGTAAATAGGAGAAAATATTGACCCTTTATAAAACAACTTAGATTAATCTATAAAGTATCTGCCCATCCCAATGCAGTATCTTCGAAATATCAGTATCGACAACAACATTCCTTACAACTCCCTTTGCAACTACCAGAATAGTAGCTGGGAACGGGATTTCATAACTCTCATTCCCATGACTCTCCTTATAGTCCACCCCCATGCGCGCATGGAGTGACAGGATGCCCTCTGGTTGCTTATAGACAAGGCCGAGCTACCTGGCAAGTTTGTTCCCCACGTCGGACAGGACAGGAAATTCAAGGCTGTGTCTCTCCACCGTTGTGAGAGTTGCATTCGGGAGCTGCCCCTTGATAGCAACAAGTGTCACGCCCTTGGCCTTGAATTCTGGGAGACGCTTCTGTAGAGCGCGTAGCTCGATGTTGCAGTAAGGACACCAGTCGCCGCGGTAAAAGGATATCAGAACTGAGCCTGATTCCAACAGCGAGGCGCTTGTGATGGGCTTCCTAGTTGCATCTGGCAATATGAATGCGGGGAGTTCTTCTCCCACTTGGATGACCCTGCGGCCGGCAAAGTCGGATTGAATCTCTTTGGGTGATTTGAGGATAACTTGAGAGACCTCTTTGGGGGTGCCGCCTTTGTGGGAGTTATTGTAGGCAGATAATTCTTGGTTGAGGGCCTTGTTGGCGGTTGTTAACTTCACAGAGTGATAAATAAGTATTATTGGGAAGTTCTGAATTTAAGATTGATGCCGTTACTTGGTGGTGGTCTGTTGATATCTCAGCAGCATAACATCATGGAGTCGAGACTAGCAAGCATGGAAGAAATACATTTTTGTATATTAATGGCGTCCCTGCTTTGTCTTTTTTCCTTTCTTTCCCCTCAGCCACCATGTGGATACGGGAATGGAGAATGGATCAATCTACTTACAGATCAACAGTTGGAAAATGAGATTTAAATTCCCTCGAAAGGATAGACTGATTGTGGCGCGCAGAAGACAATTCTTTGAAGTGCCAAGAAAAGAAAGAAAAGAAACAAGGAATGAAAGTAATGTCGTGTTCTAACAATTGATAACGCAGTGATTTGCACCTTCCATCTTGAATTGCGTATTAATCCAGCCAGTTCTTCACTCTCGTGTCGCACCTTCCTTTCACCGCCTCCAATCACCATACTATCTTTGGTATGTAACATTAATATTCCTTTAAACCGTTGATTTTCTAGCTCTCCATCTCCACATCCGTACCACTTTTTTCTCGCCCTTCCAATCAATCTCCTGATCTTCTTCCCCCACAAACCCAGGGATGCCATCAATCACACCTTTACTCCTTCCGTTGCTAGATTCAACACGCACAAATACCTCCTCTACTCCAAGTTCCTCGGTCGCCCATGTTAGCAACGCATGCACAGCTTTTTTCATAATGCCCCTGCCCCAGAACTCAGGACTGAGCGAGTAGCCTAGCTCGTATGTTGCTGCTCCATCTGGAGCTGTTGTACTGGTCAGGGAGATACCACCAATGTAGAGACCAGCGTCGCTGGGGAAGTGGGTGCGTATCGCCCACGTAAGGAGTCCGGCCGAAGAAGACCCACTGTTAAGAGAAATCCAGGAGTGTGCCTCAGCAATACCGTAAGGCATGGGGACACTCAGTAGGGCTGGGGCAACGCGCGGGTCGCTCAATATGTGCTGCATAGGAGCGGCGTCTTTGGGGTACAGCGCTGTAAGAAACAGAGGAGTCGCCGGAGAACTGGGGGTTGCAGGAAGTGGAGGGAGGCCTATTGAAGAGCCCTCAGTTGGAGTGGCCGGCTGGAAGATGTAGCATGGCGGACGTGGCCAGGTGGTTCTGGTCAGGGGTTGTTGTGTTTGGGATGTCACAGGCTGGATTGATTCTGGTTCTGAAGTGTCTGTAGGCATTTTGGAGGAGATTGACGCTATCATTGAGATAAAAACACCGAAAGATAATCTGAAGCGTCGAGCTTGGGTTGTGGCACTGGTATCTGGTATTTATTAAGATGCTGACATGGAGGTGTTGTGACTCAACCGGGGAAGGGGGATTAGCTTCATAAAGAAGGTGACTACAAGCAATAATGAGGCATAATATATTAACTTAACGGAATCGTATACATATAATGCTATATGACTCTCTGCAGAAAAATCACTGCATATCAACTTCAGACATCGTAGACTCTGGAACACGGTTTGGCTCTGTCTGTGTTGCCTGACACTAATATTCAGGACCGTCGGATAAACGTTCCCCACCTTTCCACTATTCGGAATAATGTAGCGCCTATTCCGTTCCAGTCACCAGGAACACCTTGTCATTGGCTGCGCTAAAACAACACCAAACCCAACTGGGACTTAGGTTTCCCAATTTGCACGTGACCCAAGCGTCTTTTGGTGACAGCGACCCCCCAGATTTTGATTTTCCGACAGTCGCGAGCCAAAGCTACCGCGTAGGACCGCAGCCTCGACATTCAAACAACCCCTCCATCACCACATTCGCGCAGCGCGACATTGGAGGACACACATATCTCGAAGTTGACAAGCCGAGCCGACTACAAAATAATTAGATTTGTTTCTGAGCATCGATAAACAGCGCATGAGGTCGCATACTTGAGACGGCTGCGCCTGTCCAGATGCCGTAGCTATGTCGACCAATCTAATTGACATCGTGGTGCAGAGGCTCAGCAATCCAGATCTCGGTATGCCATTCCCTGGTAGCTGTTTTTACATGCAGCTGGCTGTGATGCCACTGAATTTAATTGTCCTAATTAATCCCTTTAGATGTTAAACTCCGGGTGGATGCTGCGACGCAGCTGCGCGACAGCCTCGAGCATTATACCACAGCACAAGCTTATCCCACATTCCTGAAAAAGCTGATCCCCATATTCATTCAGTTGCTGAAGGGCCAGCCTGTCTTTATAAGTACAAATCCAGAGCAGGTATGAGAATAACCAAATCATTTATATCACACCCGTAGCAGTCGATCTAACGGAAACAGAAACTGCGTAATTGTGTCCTGGAAACTCTGCACCGGCTACCCACGAGTCCACCCGAACCTTTCGAACCATATACCGTGGATGTGGTGAATGTCCTTATAGGACTGGTTAGGGTCGAAAATGAAGACAATGCCATTCTTTGCGTCAAGACGATAATGGACATTATGCGCCATCAAACAAAGGTCCTCCAGCAACCCGGGAACAACCAGGTCCAGGACTTCCTCAGTCTGATACAAGAAATGTTCGATGACATGCCCGCTGTAGTCCACGAACAATTGGACAACCCGAGCCCGTCGGCGACGAACGCTGTTATACCGTCAACCCCAGGAAGCTCCCAGACTTTCCAATCCCCAAGGCCAGGCTCTCCGGTGGCATCCGTTTCAGATCTTGGTGCCGACCCACAGCAGCAAACACGCCCGTTGTCAAAAGGCATGCAGTCGTTTAAAGTTCTGGCTGAGTGTCCGATCATAGTCGTCTCTATATTCCAGGTCTACCGTCAAACAGTCCCTGCGAATGTGAAGAAATTCGTGCCTCTGATAAAGGTGGTGCTCATGCTTCAAGCCAAACCTCAGGAAGAGGCACACGCAGAGGCCAAAGCCAAAGGACAAATTTTCACCGGAGTTAGCCCTAATATTCGTAACAGGGCCGCGTTTGGAGAGTTCATCACAGCCCAAGTCAAGACTATGAGCTTTCTTGCATACCTGCTCCGGGTTTATTCACAACAATTACAGGAGTTCCTGCAGACGCTACCTGGCATAGTGGTTAGGTTATTACAAGATTGTCCACGAGAGAAATCCGCAGCACGGAAGGAGTTACTCGTTGCTATCAGACACATCATCAATTTCAACTTCAGGAAGATCTTTCTCACGAAAATTGATGAGCTTCTAGATGAGAGGACACTCATTGGAGATGGTCTTACGGTCTATGACACGATGCGGCCTCTCGCGTACAGCATGCTCGCGGATTTAATACATCACGTTCGCGACCAGTTAGACTCGAATCAAATCCGCAAGACAGTCGAGGTTTACACCAAGAATTTGATGGATAGCTTTCCGGGGACCAGTTTTCAGACTATGAGCGCCAAGCTGCTGTTGAACATGGCCGAATGCATTGCTCGAATGGAGAACAAGGCGGATGCGCGGCACTACCTAATCATGATTCTGAACGCCATTGGCGACAAATTTGAAGCGATGAATCGCCAATACCCGAATGCCATTAAGCTGTCAAAAATTTACGCACAGCAGAAAGATGAAGCTGCACCAGACAACTACCTTGCGGACATGGAGCATCCTCCGGATTGGGATGAAGTCGACATATTCACTGCTACACCTATTAAGACATCAAATCCACGCGACCGCGGAGCAGATCCTGTCGTAGACAACAAGTTTCTGTTCAAAAATCTCATGAATGGCCTCAAGAACATGTTTTACCAGCTAAAAGCCTGCAATATTGGCTCTCCCGTCGACCCGGCTAACGCAACGCCACATTGGCAAGAAGTCTCCTACGGATTTTCAGCGGAAGAGGTTCAAGTTATCATCAAGCTCTTCCGAGAGGGCGCGTATGTGTTCAGGTATTATGAGATTGAGAAGCCAGCAGCGGAATCGCAATACTCGTCTCCAGTTGAGTTTATGGCCAATCATTACATGACGTCGAGCAGCAAGGAAGAGAAGGATCTACTTGAGACGTTTGCCACAGTCTTCCATTGCATTGACCCTGCTACGTTCCATGAGGTCTTCCACCAAGAGATACCTCACCTCTATAACATGATTTTTGAGCATACTGCTCTCTTACATGTACCCCAATACTTTCTCGCCAGTGAGGCTACCTCACCAAGCTTTGCCGGAATGCTCCTTCGATTTTTAATGGATAGAATCGACCAAGTCGGAACTGCGGACATCAAGAAGTCTTCAATCTTGCTCCGACTATTCAAGCTTGCCTTCATGGCCGTGACTTTGTTCTCGAGCCAAAACGAGCAGGTCCTGCTGCCTCATGTGCTCGATATCGTCACCAAATCTATCGAGCTCTCCACCACTGCAGAGGAGCCGATGAACTACTTCCTTCTTCTAAGGTCTCTGTTCCGCAGTATCGGCGGTGGGAAGTTTGAGCATTTATATAAGCAGATTCTGCCACTCCTTGAGATGCTTCTTGAAGTTCTCAATAATCTGCTTATGGCGGCCCGGAAGCCCGCAGACAGAGATTTGTACGTTGAATTGTGCTTGACGGTGCCCGCGCGATTAAGTAACCTGTTACCGCACCTGAGTTACTTGATGCGACCTCTCGTGGTTGCATTGCGAGCAGGCTCAGACCTTGTTGGACAGGGGCTACGGACTCTTGAGCTTTGCGTCGACAATTTGACGGCGGATTATTTAGATCCTATCATGGCACCCGTGATCGAGGAAGTTATGACCGCACTTTTCGATCATCTACGTCCTAATCCATACAGTCATTTCCATGCACATACAACCATGCGCATTCTCGGAAAACTTGGAGGCCGAAATCGAAAGTTCATGACTGGCGCACCACCTCTTACCTTCCAGCAGTATTCTGACGACAGAGCTAGTTTTGACCTGAAGCTTAATGGGTCCAAGAAGGATCGAGCGTTCCCTGTGGAGATTGGAATTGACTTGGCCATTCGAAAGCTCATGGAAATTCCAAAAGGTGCAGCTGCCAAGAAATCCGATATATACTACAAAAAGCAAGCACTCCACTTCGTTAAGGCACAGACTAAGCTTAGAATCGGATACGACAACCTCCCGGAAGATTTTGGGCGCCTCGTGCGTCTGCAAGCTCAGGATCTTCTAGCAAGAGATAGCAATGCTGATTTCTCAGCTCTTGAGGTCAATGACCGCCAGAGGTCTGTTATGAAGAAGGACCTGGAGCAAGAGGTGCTGAAGAGACTTATCAAGGCTCTTCTGTTTTCTGTATCAATCCAGGACCTCAAGGACGAGGCATTGGCAACACTACTTGGTGTTTGCAGGCATCTAACTATTTTAGAAGTTGGAAATGCATTAGCAGAGTTTAAACTCAAACGCCAGCCATTCGACATC
Source organism: Pseudogymnoascus sp. VKM F-4281 (FW-2241) (assembly GCA_000750745.1). Taxonomy (NCBI): domain Eukaryota; kingdom Fungi; phylum Ascomycota; class Leotiomycetes; order Thelebolales; family Thelebolaceae; genus Pseudogymnoascus; species Pseudogymnoascus sp. VKM F-4281 (FW-2241). The sequence continues at coordinate 9,870 of JPJV01002457.1, forward strand.
AAAGCTGGCGAGGGGCCTGTTGTCATAGACAGCAGAGTACTTGCCGATGCCATTACCGAATCGTTATCGTCAGATAATATCCTTGTGCGTGAGGCCGCTGAGCGGGCACTGAGAGAAGTTTTCGACTCAACAGCGATCATATTTGGCTCTAACGCCCAGGTTGGCCGATTGACATTCTTTACACACCTCAGCAACGTGTTTTGCCATAGTTGCTACGAGGAAGAATGGTTTACCAAGGCTGGAGGTAGCCTCGGCATCAACCTCCTGGTGACAAAGTTTGAAATTGGCGATAGCTGGATTAGTGATAGGCAATTCGAATACGTCAAGTCGTTATTGTATGTCATCAAAGACATGCCGCAAGATCTGCCCGCGAAGACGCGGATTGGGGCACAGGAGACACTCGAAGTGCTGTTGAAGAGAGTGACCAAGAACTCTACGAAGAAGGATATTTTGCCACCAGCCCCTCTTCCACCAGGAGTGCCTCGCCCACAGTTCACATCTCGACTGCCGCATCTGTGCCAACTCTTCGGCTCCGGACTCTCGCATCTCAACCGGCACGTTCGAGAAACGTCACAGAAAGCTTTGACGACTATATCGGAAACAATCGGTGTGGAAGTCTGGGAGCTATTGGAACCCCAGAGGGACAGCATCTTGAACCCTATCTACAGCAAACCATTGCGAGCTCTGCCCTTTGCCATACAAATCGGATACATTGATGCAGTGACCTACTGTATGGGACTGAAACCTGACTTTGTTCAGTTCGATGATGTTCTGAATCGCCTCCTGATGGAGTCATTGGCACTAGCTGACGCCGCTGACGAGTCACTCGCGGGAAAGCCAGCGGAACAGCGAACCCACGAACATATTATCAGCCTTAGGGTCGCCTGTATCAAGATGCTCACCACTGCGATGGGCTTCGAAGAGTTCCAGAAGGGACCGAACAATGCGACGAGAACAAAGATTGTATCGGTGTTCTTCAAATGCTTGTATTCTGAGTCAAGTCAGACTATCGAGGCTGCGAACGATGCGTTGAAAGTTGTCCTTTCCCAGACCACCAAACTGCCGAAAGACCTTCTCCAGAACGGCTTGCGACCTGTGCTGGCGAACCTTCAAGATCCCAGAAGGTTGAGCACTCATGGGTTAGATGGCCTGGCAAGACTGCTCCAACTCCTCACAACGTACTTCAAAGTTGAGATTGGGTCAAGGCTTTTGGACCACATCAAAGTTCTTGCAGAGCCAAATGCGCTTCAGCGAATCTCCTTTACTTTAGTTGAGCAAAACGACCAAATGAAGATTATTGCTGCTGTCTTCAATATCTTCCATCTCCTCCCACCTGCTGCCGAACATTTCAAGGAGCGTTTAGTGGAAACCGTCTTAGACCTTGAAGATAAGCTTCGACGAACGAGATACAGCCCATTCAGGGCACCGTTATACAAGTATCTCAACCGTTATCCAAATGAAGTATGGATGATGCTGCTCGGCAAAATTGAAGAGCAAAAGTATGGGAGATTCTTGGCGCAGCTCTTGGAAGATCCCGATAGTGGACCACTCCGAAGTGTTGTGGTAAATAACGTGGACATGTTGATTAAGAATTGCGGCGATATGGGGGCCGAGAATAAAGAGACACGATATGCTGCTGTCATAAACGCTATCAACGTTATGCATTCGGTATGCAAATTCCCAGGCACAGAAGCGTGGATGGAGAAGAAGGAAAATCTCATGTGGTTCCGCTTGGTTGGCAAGAATCTCGAACAGCGTCTTCGCAACTATTCGCTTCCCTCAAACCTTCGTTTGGCTGCCGAGCAAGCCGGAGAACAGTTGATGATTATATTCACAAAGTTCCTTGAGATTCACCCGAAGGACCTGGACGCTCTTTTTGGGCTCGTAGACTCGGTGACTTGCGGAGATTTCAAGCCAAGCCAGCAGTTCTTCTCGTATATTTACAAGAACATCATTTGCAACGATTCAATCGACTACTGGAAATCGATTGTACTGCGCTCTCTTGACGTTTATGCAAGCAAGACAGCATCCCAGAAAACTAAAGCCTTCCTGCTTCACAACATTGTCAACCCGATTATTGCCAAGGACGTAATGCGAACATGGCCGCGGACTGGCTCGATGAAACCCCCCCGGCTTATTGATAGGGCCGTCATTGAATCCATTCACACCAAGATCTGGCGAGCTAGTCTCGGCGATCCGAACGAAGACCTCACTCAACCTGGAATTGACCACACGCGCATGGAGGTACTTCAACTCTCTGCGATGCTTGTGAAGCATTACCATGCTATTTTACAGGACGCGCGAAAAGATATCATCAAATTCGGCTGGACATATATCAGACTCGAGGACGTGATTAATAAACACGCGGCTTATGTAGTCATCGGCTACTTCATTGCTCACTATGAAACACCTGCGAAAATAGTTGTTCAGGTCTACCTCTCATTGTTACGAACAAACCAGAATGAGGGCAGGACCTTGGTTACCCAGACACTTGAGCTGTTAGCTCCTGTTCTTCGGAAGAGATGCAACTCTGCCCCAGGAGATAGGAATCCCATCTGGGCCTCTGGCGCACGCAGAATCCTAGCCGAAGAAGGTCAGAATGTGCAGCAGATGACGAGCATACTCCATTTCCTTGTGAAGCATGATGAGCTCTTCTACGAGTCCCGCGACAAGTTTGTTATTTCTATCATCTCGTCATTTAGGAAGATTGCTCAGCCAACAACTGCTTCGAATGAGAGCAGACGCCTAGTACTCCAGCTCATGAATTTGATTTGGGAATGGGAAAAGACCCGAGTAGAGGACAAGGCTACCAGCCCTGCACGGTTAATGTCGGAGTCTCCCAACGCGAAGAAGAGAAAGATAGAGAGTACACCGCTTGCCGAATCTTCATCGCCGTCATCGCAGAAGGCATCGCCGCAGAAGGCTCGTTCTTCTCCAGCAGACAAGGCCGAATACCAGATTCCGTTAGTGTACCGGCAGAAGATGATCAAGTACCTAGTGGAATTCATCGCAGGGCTGCCAGAGAGATACCCACTCCAATCGGCAAAGCAACGGGAGCCTGCGTTGTACCAAATTCCGGCCCCTCCATCGTCGTCAATTGAAATGATAACGAAATCTATTTCACTGCTGAAGAACCTATTACAGCCGCAGTATTGGAGCGACCTAGACGTTGATCTTTTCCCCAACGTCACTGATATAATGCTTGCTAGTGAACGCACAACAGCAGCTCTTGCCAGCGGGGGATCCGACAAAGAGAAGCCGGACGACAAATTCATTACGAACATGATAAACACGCTGCAAGTTGTAAGGGTCGTAGTTAACACTAAAACCGATGACTGGATTCAGAAGAACATGTCGAATTTACAGCGCATCTTGGAAAAATCTATCAAGTCCGACAATGCGGAGATTCAGGACTGTCTTCATTCGAGCTGCCAGAATGGAGACGATGGGCGCCCACTAAAACCTCTGCTGAAGGCCATTCTCGATGCCGTCCCGGACGACGTGCAGATGGAAGATGCTGATGCAGACGGAGAGGCCGAAGCTTCAACGTCTGAAATCATAACATTTTTATCTACCACTGCAACCGAGGATCTGTCATCTGGCAATTACAACTCAGGAATCAATATCCTCTGGACTCTCGCACAGAGAAAACCCTCGGAGATGGATCAAGGAATTATAAGTGCGATAATGAGAGCTCTCCAGACGAAGCTTGCAAAAGAGCATGTTGCTCATTACGCGGCAGCCGTCTCACAGTCTGTAGCAGCTGCAGCGCAGCAGGAACATGAGCCGACGGGCCTCATGAATAAGTACGATCTCAAGATACAAACTGGCCTGATGCTCAAAGCTATTGACATTATGTCTATGAGAATGGAAGTACTTGGCGATTACCGCAGGCCGTTCCTGAGCGTCCTCGCAACCCTTGTTGAAAAGTCTCAAAGCAACGAATTGTGCTTGAAGATCCTCGACATGGTTGATGGTTGGGTGTTCAAATCTGAAGGATCATGGCCGACGCTCAAAGAAAAGACTGCCGTGCTACATAAGATGTTAACATTTGAGAACAGACAAGACCAGACGTTGCTCATCAAGTTCTTGGAACTAGTAATACGCATCTACGAGGATCCTAAGATTACTCGCACCGAACTAACGGTGCGCATGGAGCACGCATTCTTGATCGGCACAAGAGCCCAAGACGTCGACATGCGAAATAGATTCATGGCTATATTTGACAAGAGCCAATCGCCAACAGCGAGTGCAAGACTCACATATATCATCACATCCCAGAACTGGGATACCTTGGCAGATTCTTACTGGCTGGCCCAGGCGTCTCAGCTGCTTGTCGGGGCGGTTGAAATGAACAAGCCAATCCAACTGCACCACGAGGATTTCAAGACAATTCCAGCGTCGGTGTTATTTGGCAATTATGCTAAGGATACACGACAGCCTAACTTGATGGATGACGACAAATATGATGAGTTCATAGCAGGTCACCGCCGGTTCGTACGAGAGCTGGGCGATGTCACAGTACGAGACGTCATGGAACCTTTGACTCAGCTACAACACTTAGATCCCGATACGGCGCATGAGATTTGGGTTTCTCTGTTCCCAATTTACTGGTCTGCAATGGCCAAGGATGAACGCGGTGAGTTGGAGCGTGGAATGGTGTCTCTCTTAACCAAGGATTACCACTCCCGCCAAATCGATAAAAGACCAAACGTGGTTCAGTCTCTCCTCGAGGGAGCCGCTAGGTCGTGGCCAGATTGCAAGATACCACCTCATGTCATGAAATTTGAGGCGAAAACTTACGATGCGTGGTATACTGCGCTTGTCCAACTGGAGAATGCCGCCGTTAAGCCCACGACAGATAGTGCGCTTGTTAGGGAAAGCAACCTCGATGCTTTAGTAGAATTGTATGCTGGTTTGCAAGAGGATGATTTATTCTATGGGACGTGGCGTCGCCGCTGCCAGTTTGTCGAGACAAACGCTGCGCTTTCCTATGAACAAAACGGGATGTGGGACAGCGCTCAAAAGATGTACGAGGCTGCCCAAATCAAAGCAAGAACTGGTGCTATTCCATTCTCATCCGGCGAGTACATGCTCTGGGAAGACCACTGGGTGCTATGCGCTCAGAAGCTGCAGCAGTGGGATATCTTACAAGACTTCGCAAAGCATGAAAACTTTCAGGATCTCCTCCTCGAATGTGCCTGGAGAAACCCAGAGACATGGCAGACCCAAGACCCTCGAGATCAGCTCGATGCGATTATCAAGGGCGTCATGGATGCGCCGACTCCCCGCCGAACTTTTTTCCAGGCCTTTATGTCTCTTCTTAAATTCCACAACAAAACGGAAACCTCGGCAGATTTCAGCAAGGTATGTGATGAGGCTATACAACTGTCAATCCGAAAATGGCACCAGCTTCCTAAGCGGATTACCAATGCACATATCCCTCTACTTCAGAACTTCCAGCAGCTTGTTGAGCTTCACGATGCTAGCGTAATATGCCAAAGCCTAGCACAAACGACTCAAGCAAACCTGGATGTCAAATCTGGAGAGTTAAAGCTACTGCTCGGCACTTGGCGAGATCGCTTACCGAATGTGTGGGATGATATTATGGCATGGCAAGACCTTGTGACTTGGCGCCAGCACATATTTGGACTTATCAATACGACCTACTTGGCTCTGTTACCCCAACAAGGGCAAAATGCCAACGGCGCCTCATTTGCCTATCGTGGGTACCATGAGACCGCTTGGATCATAAATCGTTTTGCCCATGTCGCAAGGAAGCATCAACTACCAGAAGTTTGTATCAGCCAACTTAGCAGGATTTATACACTGCCGAACATCGAGATTCAAGAGGCCTTCTTGAAGCTAAGAGAGCAAGCAAAGTGTCATTACCAAGATTCGAACGAATTGAACCAGGGTCTAGATGTCATCAACAACACCAATCTGAACTATTTCGGCCCGCAACAGAAAGCTGAGTTTTACACTCTCAAGGGAATGTTCTTGGAGAAGCTTAGCCAGAAGGGTGAGGCCGAAGAGGCTTTTGGCATGGCGCTATTCTTTGATATCAAGCTGTCGAAGGCGTGGGCCGAATGGGGCTACTACAATGACCGTCAGTTCAAGGAAACCCCAACAAACTATGAGTTTGCCAAGAATGCACTTAGCTGTTACCTCGAAGCTGCTGGCTTGTTCAAGAATGCAAAGTCTCGGAAGTTGCTCACTCGCATACTCTGGCTGCTGAGTCTCGATGATGCAAACGGAACATTGGCAGAAACATTCGACGCCTATAAGGGTGAAACACCAGTTTGGTACTGGATAACGTTCATTCCTCAATTATTGACTGGACTTGGGCACAAGGAAGCTGCGAAAGCACATAGCCTTCTCGCAAAGATCGCCAAATCCTACCCACAGGCGCTTTACTTCCAACTGCGTACCAACCGTGAAGATATGCTTGCAATCAAGAAGAGCCAGGAGGGCAAGGAGCTGCGCGAAAGAAATGCAAGGGCTTCCAAGCAAAATGCTAGACAAACTTCAGTGGGAGATGCCGTAAAGCAAAGCGGCTCGCCGACCCAAGCACGCTCGGTGACGCCTTCAGTGAGGCCTGACAGTTCAGCTGGATCAAGACCTGGGACTGCTAATGGCGTTGTTAATGCTGCCCTTAATGGAGAGGGTAGTGCAATTAAGTCTGAGCCAGCTGAAGCTAGCAACAATCCTGCTACCGCCACAAACGTCCCAAATGCGCAAGGACAGCCTCCGACAGCACCGGCCACAACTGCCGCTCCACCCACTAAGAAACCACCGTGGGAACATACAGAAGAGATCCTTTTGGTGCTCAAAACAGCATTTCCACTGTTGGCACTTTCAATGGAAACAATGGTCGATCAAATCCAGAAGCATTTCAAGTGTCCTCCTGATGAAGATGCATACAGGCTCATCGTGGCTCTTCTCAACGATGGACTTTCATATGTTACCCGCATGCCTAATTCTTATGCTCTCGATGTCAAGCTCCCAACCGCCACAGAGACGAACATCACTCGGTTTGCGGAGACTATTTTACCAGCTCATATTCGAAAGTCGTTCGAAGCTGATTTCGTTGATAAAAAGCCAACGATGCACGAGTACATCCAAAAGCTCCGTCGTTGGCGCGATAAGTTCGAGTCGAAGCTTGACCGTCGCCCATTGCATCAAAATCTGGAGACTTACAGCACACATTTGAGCGAGTTCCGATTCGGTAAATTCGACGAGGTGGAAGTTCCTGGCCAGTATTTGCAACATAAGGACAAGAACCAAGATTTTATCCGAATTGATCGGTTCCTTCCTGACGTCGACTTGGTGCGTGCCATTGGTGTCTGCCATCGTCGCCTTAAAATTCGTGGCCACGATGGATCTGTTCATCCTTTCGCTGTGCAGCATCCTGCTGCTCGACATTGCAGACGTGAAGAGCGGATATTGCAACTCTTTAGACATTTTAATGCCACACTGGCCAAGCGTAAAGAGTCACGTCGGCGAAATCTCAACTTCCATCTACCGCTTATGATTCCGCTTGCGCCTCATATTCGGATGGTTCAAGACGATCCGTCGTATATATCTCTGCAGGGGATCTTCGAGGATCATTGTCGCAAGAGCGGACTGCTGAAGGACGATCCAATCTTGTTCACAATGGACAAATTAAGGATCCTGGCAGAGGCGAAGACAGCCGTAAGTACCAAATTTATAGCCTCGATGACTTCTAATGCTGACCTAATGCCTAGAAACATCCTGACCACGCTCTCAATGCTCGCATGGAGATATTTACAGCTATTCAAGACAAATGGGTTCCACATACGATTGCTCTCGACTACTTCAAAGCTTCGTATCCAGCATATGCCGACTTCTGGTTGTTCCGCAGGCACTTTTCATATCAGTATGCTGCGTTAACATTCATGACTTATATTCTGTTCATGAACGGTCGCTACCCACACAAGCTCAATATCGCACGTGCCACAGGGAATATATGGGGATCGGAACTGATTGCCTCGATGGCCGCGGGCAAGCCTACCTTCCATAACCCGGAGCCAGTGCCGTTCCGCCTTACACCCAACATACAAACTCTCATGGGTCCCATGGCCACTGAGGGCATCTTCACTTGCGCCATTATGGCCATTGCGCGATGCCTTACAGAACCCGAGTTTGACCTGGAGCAACAGTTGAGCTTATTCGTCCGAGACGAAATGATCTTCTGGTTCACGAGCAGCCACCGCGCAGGATCAATGGGAGAAGGTCAGCTCAGGGAGACGGTCCAAGTTAACAGCGAGATCATCGTCAAGAGGACTTTGAGTTTAGCCCAGGCACCGATGGGGATGCTACCTGCAAACCAGACAATCATCGACTTGGTGGCCAAGGCGGTCAATCCAATGAACCTGGCCCAGGCCGATGCGTTGTGGATGCCCTACCTATAAGTCAAACATTTTTTTTCTTTGTATGATACAGAAAAGCCACTGAACGTGAGCTGGATTTTTGGGGAAGAAATTGGGTTATATGTGATTGGAGTTTCGCGAGCGAGGCGTTAGGTGGAGGGTATCATGGGGTGTAGCGGGGATGTGCTTTGGTCTGGACTGGGCGGGATTGGGTGGAGGGTTGCTAATATACATTAATGAATAAATTATCCAGCTACATGTTCTCTCCTATTGCATGTATTAAGTGAAACCCTCTTAAGCTGATCATTTTCCATGACGTTCAAACATGGATTAGCATGTACGAATCATTTTCTATTATAATTAGGAGTTGGTCAGAATTTCACGGGTCGAAGTTAGCAGAAGAGGTCTGTCATCTGCAATTGCAGTTGTCATTCTCAGCTACGCACGATTCTGAGCCACATGGACACATGGCGTTTACCATCCCCGTCCTCCACACAGCAGCTACTTGCTGATGTAGCTAAGATAACAGTTCCAAAAAATCGAGAGGCCATTGACAAAAAGTACCCGGTAATCGAGGGGAACAACTGAGAAATTGACAACCTGTACAAATGGCCAGACCATCCAGTTGCTCTGTAAAGCTCCAGTATATGTTTTGGACAACTTCTCCTGGGGGCTTACTCCCTCTAGGATAGACATAGTGCTCAGAAACACAAACAGGTTTGTTGGAGCAAATAGAAGCTGGTCGACTCCAACACGCGCACAAATCTCCAATTTCTTGTTTGGCAATACGATTCTGGTCTGTAGAAACTTGAACCATTTTGTTGCTGCAGGCCCAAAAACCGCTATATAGTTTAGCATAATTCCTAAGCATGCCCTTTGCCACCCAATCTTACCTCCACCATATAATGCCATACGGGCAGTACGAATGAATTCATGCCCCTCAATTCCTCTGTGCTCTACAGCCTGCTGCGCCATAATGTCTCCAGTTGCGAACAATATTGCCGTAGTAACACTCTGCGTCAACATTGGGCGCGTCACCAACTTCATACGGTACCAGCCGAGCATAACTGCAAATCTTATATTTCACACTACGATTTTATGGCTGGGAGAATAAAACACTCAAAACTTATACCCAGTTCCCCAAACACTATTTCACAACTAAATTATCGTCAAGTAGAGTTGTGTTTCATGTAAACATTTTCTGCCACAACAGCCTCACCGCTTTCACCAGAGTTGCTTTTCTGCCACAGATAGCTTCACCGCCTTTCCCACAGTTGGCCTCGAACCCAAATATTTCAACCCCACAGCTCGTGTACATAACCCTCAACTGGAACAATGGCGAAATCCAAATCCGCGAAGCGCAAGCACAATGGTGAACAAAATGCACCGAATAAACTCCAGAAAACCTCCCTACCGAGAGCAGCAGGCGTCGTCACCCCACCATCTACAGACACCGACGCAGCTCTTATCGAACCGAAGAACATCGCTAGTATAGTATCCGAGGATGAGCTTGAAATTACAATCGAGACGCTGCAGGCCCTCAGCAAGTATCCGAATCTGATTAAAAGTAAAGCATGCAAGGATCTCCGTGTTGCTATCTACGATTTCAAACAGGCTTCCACAACTGGCCTGCTCACGGCGGCAGATGCGAACTTGACGAGTCGGATTAGCGCGGCGCTCGTAGATGGGAAGCTGACAGAGGCGAGAGTATTGTTGGCAGAGATGAGGGTGAGGGGGCAGCAGCCAAAGCTGGGGGCTCTGTGTCGATGGGTTCGCGATTTAGACGTTCTGTCTGGGCTGAGCGGACGCGTGGATGGGATGAGCGCAGTCGGCGACAGGAGTGACAACGAGATTGCGTTGCTGAAAGTTATGGATGCGATACTGAGGGTCACGGGGCCCACGGATCTCAACTTAAAGATTGAGAGTGGCGAAAACCCGATTAGTGTCCAGGAGGTGTGGAATATGAGGAAAGGAAATGTTCCCGAAGCAGTTTATGCAAAGGTTCTGGATAAGAGCTTGATACCGCACCCAGAGGCTATTATGGCTAAGTTCAAGGTCCTCGAGACTATTCCAGGCCCGGAAAGGAAGCCGCCAAATCACCATCCTGCGATCCTATACACGTCAGAGGACAACGCAGTCCTCCTCGCATCTCCTGGACCGTCACGGAGTCGACATTCTCATCCGATTGTCCCAAATTTAGGGCTCATAAAAGACGTCTTATCGCCAACAGAATGCAAGGAGATCATTTCAGCAGGAGAGGCAGTTGAGTTTATTCCTGATGCACCAGTACGAGACGACGGTGGAGAAGTAAGCGTTTTGGCGCATAACTTTTACTGGGTCATTGATCAGGCATTCCACGATCAGCTGTGGGAGAGAGTGAGGGAATATGTACCGGAAAATGTCGGTGGAAAGAAAGTGAGAGGATTAAATCGGAGGTTCAGGGTGTATAGATATGTTCCCGGTGCGGAATATAGATGTCATATCGGTAAGCATATCTAACTTGGTTGTGTTGGGGGAAGAAACTAACTTCAATAAGATGGAGCATGGCCACCGTCAGGAATCTCACCAACTGGAGTGTATCAGTATGATTCGTCGCCTCCCACTAAGAAGCAATCATCACTTTTCACTTTCTTAATTTATTTGAATGACGACTTCGAAGGCGGAGAAACTACGTTCTTCCTCCCAAGTGTCAAGGAAGGGACCATGAATGCGTATCCAATGAAGCCAGTCATGGGTAGTGTAGCGGTGTTCCCGCATGGAGAAACGAACGGAGCATTGTTACATGAAGGAACTGGTGTTAGGAAAGGCGCGAAATATGTGATACGAACAGATGTGGAATATGATGTCGATGCTCAATGAGCTGGCGAAATATATTTGGGAAGAAAGCGTTTTTAGCGATACTTTGAGGAGGCGTCAAGGGCATGTTGGGCATGGCTGAAAAGGGTTGGTTATGGTCTATATGGCAGGCCAAAGGTTTCATTTAGGTGATAGAGCCTCCTCCTGACTCAAGTTTGAAAACAGAAATTGATGTGTTTTGTAGAACAATTAAAAGTATCTACCACAAAATACCAGCGTGTAAAGATTGACTTTCAGGTCCCAAACGTTAGATGAGTCGAAACCGTATATTGAAATAAGAATATCTAAGAAGCTGTCCGTATTGATTTATAGCTGTGGGGTTTGTCCATCAAATTTGTTCGCAATCTAAATTTGCCAGGCTCACGTGAAGTAGTGTGATGAGTAATCGATGACCCCCACTTCCCCCACTTCACATAAACCATCGATTTGATAGCCATCAAACTTGTGACTGCCAGGCTGCAGCTACCAATGGCAAGAACTTTTAGATTCAAGAGTATCGTAATATCCAGTGCCTTATGCACCACGGTGCTAATGCTATCATGAATCGTTACGCTGTATGTCAACATGGGTTGTGATAGACGCCACCATGATCCTTTTCAACCATTCTATCTACTTAAAATAATAATCGCTAACTTCTGTATAGTGCGAAGAATGCCGCCATCGTAAATTCAGGGTAATTTCTGTCCAATGTCAATAGTGTTAAAGTTTAACATATATCAGTGCTCTAAAGAAAGGCCATCATGTGCCTATTGTCGGAGAGAGCGTAGGCCCTGTGTCTATTCGGCGAAGATCCAGAGAAGTCCACTGACTCGCGAGTGAGTAATTTTCCTATTTCTATGAACATTTTTTGTAACAGACTGCAGATACGTTACGTCGCTTGAAAATCGGTTGCAGAAGCTAGAAGCGAAATATTCAGAGTTAATACCAGGTGTTGACCTTGAGAAATTGGCTCCACAGACGCCAGGAATTCCGGGGTCCAGCACCTGGGAACTCCCCACTAATCCATGGGCTGCTACTACTTCGGATGCCCCATCCCATCCAAGTTATACAGATTCATTTCCTCGGATATCAACAGGATTCGAGTGGAGTGAACAAGGGGATGCCCTAAATCAGTTAGCTGATGGGATGGCATTCTTGTCAGTGAATCCAGAGGGAGCCGGTTATCTTGGGACATCTGCAAATGTAGCTTTATTACGATCTCTTCACCATAATGGATGGACTATCGATTCCTCCGTATCGAGGGTTATTGACTCGTCCAAAACCGCCAAACCCTCACTGCGCGAGGCTTGGGTTTGGAGTGAGATGACACATGACGCAGACCTCGACCAGCTTATCAACACGCTGATTGATTCATATTTTCGAAATTTTCACACGAGATACCCTATTGTGCACGAGGCTACTTTTAGAGCTCAAACGGAGGATCTCGCTCCGAAGCCAGACCCGGAGTCGTGGTTGCTGTTGCGGCATGTAATTCTGGCTATTGGCGGGTGGTGTATGGGATATGACACCAAGGGGTTCGATGAGCTACTGGGTGCAAAGACCCAGGGATGGAGCAGAAACACATCTATTTTGTCTTCTGGAAGTTTAACTTTGGTCCAAGCCGTTGCACTGAAGGGGCATTTCACCCAGCGACAAAACAATCCAAACACGGGTTGGAACTTTTCCGGATTAGCTGTACGAATTGCCATCAGCCTTGGGCTGCATCGGGAATTTCCAGCCTGGAATATAAGCGTTTTTGATCGCGAGATGCGGCGACGAGTTGGATGGTGCGTTTTCGTAATGGATGCTGGAACCGCCATTACGTTTGGACGCCCAATATTATGGCCAACTGATGGTATGATGGATATAAAAGAGCCAATGAATGTTGACGACGAAAAGTTGACCTCAACAACCCTTGTCGCTCCAGAAGAGTCTACTGGGTCAACTATTTATTCCCATCTCATCTGGCAGATACAATTTCACCAACTCACCAATTCAATGTACACTCGCCGAATGTCTAGCTTCGATTTGCCTGCCGAGGAAATCCTCGAAATGGATTCAAAGATCACCGTCTGGGAAAAAACGCTCCCCGCATATTTTAAATATGGCCATACTGATCCGAGCGAGCCAGAGTACATAACAACTGCTCGTTGCCGCCTCCTTTGGAGATTAGCATGCTTCAGGATAATGTTACATACCCCCCTGTTACTCAGATGGGCGACTGAGAAATCAGTTGGCGTCCTGTCGGCGCAAGCGGACACAGAAGCTGCAAGACGATGCCGTGAGCTCTGTCTCGAATACGCACATCTCACCGTCAAGTACACTGAGGAGTACTTTTCTCTCAACATCTTCAGTCCAATGCATGACTGGTATGCGATGTAAGTTTGCCAGTCTCAGCTCATATACCGGAAATTAACCCACATTAGATATTACCTCTTCCAGTCAAGCCTTATCCCGGTTTTCTGTATCACAACCGAGCCAACCTCACCAGATGCGGGGGCATGGGGAGCCGATATTGAGGCAGCGAAACGAATCCTGGAGACTGTAAATACACATTCCGACAAAGCAAGGAGGTTTTTGGATGTTTTGAACCGTCTATATTCCAGTTTGGATGAGATGGAAGGCTTTATGGAAACAATGCAGCAAGAGGGTGGGGATATAATGGGAATGGTATATGGGCAGATGCAAGAAGCGCCAGAAAGTGCTCAACAAACTGGTCACATCATCCATTAAACTGGGTTCTAGGACTTCAAGGGCACATATTGGACATACTAATGTTTTAAATCATTAGTACTTTGTTACATGTTATACGCATATTAGACGATATCTACAATTTAAATAGTTGTGCAATACAAGCAAGCGAAACCCCTCCCAGGAAAATAGAACTGCAATCTCACAACATTAAAACAACAAGACCACAGTTTCGAACCCAATAATTGTTCACCAGAGCCCACCTCGGCGAGAAAAAAAGAAAAGAAAAAAACAGAGTAAATAAAAACAAAAGAACCAGGTCATCTACTCTCTACAGGAGCTAACTGTAGGGAGTACATGGCCAGTAACCAAACTCCCACAAATTGTTCTGATAGGCGACCGGTGGTTAGCCGGACGTCTATCACAACAATCTGTGGTTGTTTACATATTATCAAGCCCGCAAATGAGAGTTGCTACCACTCAGCTACGGAGCCAGACGTGATACTTCTTCGCTTGATCTGATATATATACCTGCCTTTGAGGGTTGGTGGCTGCTGCTTCCCATTGGCCGCGCTTAGGTTAAGCGGTTCACGCGCAAATACGCGCGGACCCGCTGTGGTGTTGTGGAAACAAACTACACTGTGGACGAGTTGAAGAGGAGGTTTCAAAGCAGAAATGAGTAGTTATATATTCGTGGTATTCCCCGAAAAGGATACACTCAATTTCACGCGAGGCTGGCTTGGAACAATCGGTGAATTTCATCACAAGGAACCATGCTTGGTAATAAGCACTTTCAGTCTTTGGCATTGAATCTTTATGACACTAACATACCCCCAGCCGTATATATATTTTATTATCGATGCTATCCATTATATATGTTATAAAAAGATCATCTGTCATCTCTCGTCTCCCATCTAACACCAAGGATCACCTTTTATTGAATGGACGTGGCAAAGTCCCAGGTATCCAATATGAAGGCGTTAATCAACCTAAAACTGACAGATAAAATTAAGCAGGGCTGCTGGCCTTCTTCAAGGCCGCAACCTCAGCATTAATATACTGGGTAAATGTCTCATGATCCCGACCAATCTTGCCAAAAACCTCTCTGAGTCTCGTCCCCTCGCACTCATCGCGATGCGCATGGCTCTTCTCTTCACGCTTGGAGAAGTTAAATCCAGCCTCCAGCTTGTCGCAGTTATACTGCGATTCTGCAGCCCGAGCCATGCAAATCTGTTCGGCTCTACATTCACCATCACAGGTCTCAACCTCGAAGCCGCGGCTCTTGCGCGCGAAGAAATCCTTGAAGGCTGCCTCGTTCGTCTCAAAGACGGAAGTAACATCGTGCCAGAACGCAGGGGTGAGTTCAGCGGCGGCGTCGGTGACGGGAGGAGTTACCAGTGGGCCATAAGCTTCTTTGGCGGAGTAATACTTGGTCCAAGAGAGCTTGTCTGCTGTGATGTCGGTTGTGTAGTCGATGAAGTCAAGAACACCGTAGGTCACTGGATCCACGGTGTAGACGCGAAATGTGGGAGAACCGGACGTTGGGGTCATAGAAGGGGCAATGTACGACATGGCAACTGCCGTGTCGGAGTTTCGGTTGGCGTAATCGGAGTATGAGATCTCAAACTCATCAACATGGGTGTGTCCGTAGAACATGGCAGCGATAGTGGCATCGTAGCGGTTGACGATTTGGTTAAAGGTATTGGAGAAGCTATGGAAAAAATCGGAGGATCCGGGAGGGATGTGGGAGATGATATAGACGTTGTCTCCGGCATCCTCTGCGCTCTGGAGCTCATTGACAAGCCAGGTGAACTGGCCGTTGGGATCATTCTGCATAGGCTCCTCATACAGCCAGAAGTTGAGGGTGTAGTAGAAGACGGAGTTCAGCGAGATGACGCGGAGCTTTCCACCGGGATATTTCACAGAGTAGGCGCCATATTCGTTAGCAGTGTTAACTTCTCCCGAAGTGCTAATCCACTCATTCCAGTAACCTGCAAGAGTATCATATGCCCATTGAACACCCAAGTTGGTAGAGATTGTAGTTGGAGGAATGCAATTGACCGGCACAACGTCATGGTTGCCCATGACTGGGTAAACAAGGTCGAGGTCCGAGAGGATAGAGTAGGTCGAGTTGAGATCAGCAAGAACATCGGCCTTATTAACGGCCCAGATATCGTGTGCAACTACATCGCCAGTGAAGACTGTAAATGCAGCATCAGGTGCGATGGTCTTAATCGCCTGAACCATGCTTTCTTGGAGGGTGACCGGCGGATCACAGAGGGGATTACCGAATTCGCCAGCAGGATAGGAGTTGTTTCCTGGTGCGTCATCGGGCGTGTATGAGCGGCAACAGATTGGCTTCGTGCAGTTGTAATTGGCACCAATCTCATAAGAAAGATCAACGTGAGTATCACTAATGTGGACGACTTGAATCGGAGCCTGCCCGCTAGCAATAGGGCGCTTGGTGTCTGGCTTTGGCTTCGGGAAAGGTATGGCATACGGCTTGACTTCCGGGAATGGGCAAAGCCCGATAAGGGAGGCACAAAGGGTCTTGGAGGTGTCCGATCCTATTTTAATTTCTCTCAAGTCATGTGCAATGACTGGTCCCTCTTCTTCAATGAGGCCCTCGCAGACATCATCATCTTCAACCTATATCATGTCAGTGTATATTTCTTTGGTCAATGAAGTTACATGCCTTGGCAAGCTTGCAAACGTCTGTAACAACGTTAATGAAAGCTTTGTTGCCAAAGTGTGCAAGCCCTTTCAGGGCGATTAAAACTGTCTGGTGCGTCGTTAGCTATGTGGGTTGAGAAACTAACGGATGCAATATTCGATCTCATACCTGGCATGCGGCGCAAGTCACTGCATCCTCAATGTCATCGAGGATATCCGAGGCGAAGCTTTCTTTGACCAGCGCTGGAGTCTCAGAAACAGCAGCTAAGGCTATCTGAGCCCCCACAACACCAGTGATAAGAGCCTGGAAGAACTTCATGGTTTCCTGCGGCGCGCTAGAATTTAATAATAGGAAATGAGGATGAGGCTTGGGGAATCCATCGGCCTTCTATAACATCTCGAGACTGGTCCTCCCACACCCTCCCCCGTCTCCCAGCCCACAGCAAACAACATAGTTCACGTGAAATATATGACGAGGCAACGGCGTACTCCGCACCTTCCTCGTTGGAGTAAACGCAGGGGGTAACATGCAGCATGTCGAGCTCCGTTCGAGACTGGACCGAGTGGGTCTATTGTCCTGCTTCATGCCTTCTGTTCAAGCTATACCGTAGGAAAGCACGCCGGGGGTGACTGCAGGCTCTTCCGCAAGACAAAAACTGAACTTAACCGTCAGTTATCAGCCAGCCATGACCTATTGATTTACCACTGAGACTTGCTTTGGGCGAAGTACGCAGGTAGCTGCAGCTAGCAAAGAGGGGCAGGCGCAGACAAAATAGATTGATTGTCCTGTTAGCGCACAAGGCTTACTTACTAGGTAGGTGCATGTTTAGTTCTTCGCCAACATGATTGGGGGCTTGTGGACACAACCCCTGGGACGACCCCGCCTCTGGCACCAAGCAACGGCCCCCCGGCACTCTTCCGCCCGGATGGCAGTGCTCACCCAATGTGAGAATAGGGATCTGGCGCGTGGCGTTTCTACAACGTAGTAGAAGAGTATGGCACGTGGCGAACAGCACGGAAAGTAATTATTAAACTCGTGTGATATAAGTGTACTACATATATGGAACTTTTCGCCGAGGTTAATCGTGCAGATGAGAGCTCGTGTGCTGTCGGTACAGTAGGTGTCTCATGGCAATCCGGCGTCAGCCGGGCGCGCGCTTTGTTTCTATGCCGAGCTTCTTCAAGGCCAATCTTCTCTCCGTGGGAGCTTGGGCATATTGTCATTCGTCGGAAATGACCTTTTGTCAATTTCCGAGATACTTTGATGCAAACGCGGCCGGGATGGTGAAAGAACAAGCTCTGGCTTTTTTTGAAAGTTTGAGGGACAAATATCCTCGCGATACGTCGAGCGGTGACGCACCAACAACATAACATGGACCAAACCCACAAGACAGCAAGTGCTGTTTCCATTTTATGCACTTCTCGTGAGGCCATCTCGAATTTATATTCTATGTATCCGTCTTGCATAACTCCAATGCAAGTCTGGAGAACCGAAGGTAGGTCTACTCAACCTGACTTATTAGGTAACGAGCATGCACGGCCTACATGCGCTGTCGAGCTGTACAGTATAGTACCAAGGGCAGGAACTTAGTCGGCACGTTCTGGGGGAGCGGAGTACACCGCTCCACGCAGCACGAAAAGGCCATGTCGCTGCCGTTCTACTCCTACTTGAAAATGGGGCTGATATCAGCGCAGAAGACGAGCTGGAAATGACGCCGCTCCATCGTATGATGAGAAACGACAATCCAGGCCCGGATTCATGGTATATCCCAGTGGTGAAGATATTGCTCGAGTTCGGTCCCAATACTGTGTTTTATGGTAACGCAACACTGATCCACGTCGCAATAAATTATGAACGAGATGTCAACTTCATAGAATTTCTAGTAGAATCGGGGATATATCCCAATTCCCGAACGGTAGATGGACGGGCACCACTATCATTTTGCATCGAAACAAATGATATGGATACATTCAAGATGTTGGTCAAAGCAGGCGCCGATGCCCACTTGAGGGATGAGGACGAACGCTCCCTTTTCCAGCTTACACTAGAAACAGAAATGCGGGCGTGGCTTTGCTTACCAACACTCCTAAAAAATGAATTGTTTACCTTGGATTCCGATGCCGGGGATGGAAGGACGTTGTTGCAATTCTTAAGAGAGGAGTCCTGGATGTTTATAATTAGACACCGGGTGAATGGCATGCCTGAGGTAGACGAACTTTAATATTAGAGTCAGGTTGCTATAGTCGGGTTCCAAAAATACTACAAGGCTGCTATCCTAGTCTCATGCGATGTAATGGACTCCTTGATTCAAAGTAACAATAGGAAACTAGGCTGATACTGGTGCTAAACCTGCCTTTTAAAAACAAATAAGACTCGCTAACGCTGAGTGAACCAAGATACTTATCCATCTCTTCGCACATGTCATAACAACTCTGACCCCCAGCTACGTGGAATTCATCAACTCCAGGGCTTGTTGCGCCGAAAGTCTCTCGGACGGTGTAAACCTCATCAGTCCCTGAATAACAGGGAGAAGGGGCTGCAGCATTTCTTCGTGGATACGATGTTTGAATTTGTATTCGAGTCCTCGGTCAACACGAAGGTCACCTTCTGTTGTAATACTTCAGTTAGATACTGTTTGCATCGCCCAATAACAGTGATACTTGAATAAGTTCAGAATATTAGACAGGGACCTGAAAAGTACTGACCTAGCAGCGGCTGTTTCTTATATTCAATCCTCAAGCTATCAAAATTCGGCTTCCACTCTGGCGGAATGCGTCCGATAAACTCGATCATCTGGATAACCAAATTATCTCTATCCCCAATGGAATAGAATGGCAGTCCTCCAAATACGAAAGAGTAAATCTACCATATGGTGTGAGCGTAATTCCCCGAGTATTATACCAATTAGAAATCTTACCGCAATGCCAGCACGCCAAAGGTCTACTCTGTAGTCAAACTCTTCCGTGAGAACTGTTTCCGGCGGCATTAATCCACCCGGCTGGGTGATAATATCGGGCTCCCTCCCGTGTATAAAAGACTCCCCAAAGTCAAGAAGCCGAAAGTCCTCATCACATTCACTAACCCATCCTTCCCAGGTTGCGCTTCTTAAAAGGTAACTGGGTATGCCATCTGCGAGTGGCTGCCCATCAATACGCGCGACATTCTCGACGGAGGGAGCTCCAAGAACCTCAAATAGCTTTGATTTCGACGCTTTTGACAGATTATGGGCGGCAAATGCCATGTTTTTGGTGCTTACATCTATCACAAGTCAGGTGCCCTATCAAAATGTGTTACATATCTCGACGCAGTCCAGAGACCAGCCGATAATCAAGCATACCTCCATGTGCAAATCCTGTCTGGTGGATAAAAGAAAGTGCTTTGAGCAGCTGTTCCGTCATTCTCAGGATGGTTGCTGGGTCAATATTCGTGCGATCCTCGTACTCGGTCTTGACAATCGATCTAACATTCGGGCCTAAAAGCTCAAATACGAGGCACAAATGCTTGCCATTTGGCCCGTCAAGGATAAATTTATCCAATAATTGGGCGATATAGTGGCGCGACAGGCTACCTGGGCGGCATTCCCCCAATGCGTCGTACCACCTGAGTTCTCGCGATGTCTCGGTCATTGTAGCAGTCATGATTTTGAGAGCCACCCACTGACGAAGGCTAGCGTCTGTTAATATCACTCCAAAGAATTATGCATGGTTGTAGTAGAACTGACACATCGTCATATGCAACCCATACGGTAGAAAAGCCCCCATGGCCAAGCTTATGGACGATAGTATAGCGGTCTTGGCTGAAGGTATCGCCAAGAGCAACAGGGTGGAATCCACCTGGTCGATACCTGGATAATTTCTCCTCTGCGAGAACAGTCTCGGTGGCGATGTAGGATGACATGTCCGCCATTTTGGCGGTTGCGATGGCGTGGCGAGGATGAATAAGTTATTATCAAAACAATAAAACACGATGTCCAACATGAATTTGTTTGCGCTCCTTCAATAAACAATACCAATAAACGATATAACCTGGAAGTGGCTAAGTGCTGCAGTGACATGTAGCAGTCGCCCCTTCCCAACAACCCCAGTTTTAAGTTAACCTTACTCCAAGATATCTGACCTATCACCCAAACATCAAACCATAAATACAACAGCCGAGCCAATTAATTAATCTGTCTATATATTCCGCAATCTACATCATAAATCCATCGGGAACTAAGTATAAGTATTCTGGAAAACTACTTTAAGCTTCAAACTCCAAAACGACAGATTTATATTACATTATATTACAGCAAGTTTGGATCCGTAAGTGGTACATATGAAACCCCATACATCTGCTTCTTCTTCACAACACCATCCTTGTCTTTGTCCACGAGCCAAATATGTTGCCCAATCCCAGTTGTAGCATCATCAACCGGGATAAACATCCTACTCATCTGTTAGCATTTCATATCTACTATCACATCTCAAAACGTACCTTCCCGGCCGCCTCAGCTGCGCAACCAACTCTTCATGAAGATGCGCCGCCCCAGCCCCAACATGAATAGCATCCCACCCCTTCTCATCCCACGTCTCTTGATCAACATTCTTCCCCTGAATCTCCGGCTCGACCCATCCCTTCCTCCCATCCCCAACCACAAACCTCACTTTCCCACTCTCAAGCATTACGGCACCCTCAGCACTCTTTGCCATATTCTCCCTCCCCAAGTCTGCGAGCTCCTTGATATGCTCGATCCCCACCACCTTACCCTCAGCACCGGCAAGCTCAGCCATCACGTGAGTGAGGTATCCCGACCCGGAGCCAACGTCGAGGACGCGCATGGGTCGGTCGGCGGGG
>JPJV01002458.1:0-12285 GCA_000750745.1 Pseudogymnoascus sp. VKM F-4281 (FW-2241)
GGTGAGGGGTCGGGGGATAAGGGGTGGTTTGTGATGAGTGATGAGTGGATGGATGAGTTTACGTATCAGGCAGTTGTGGATCCGAGGTTTGTGAGTAAGGAGATTAGGGAGGTGCTGAAGCAGGATCCGAAGGTGTTGCCGCTTTGGGATCCAATGGGAGAACTGGCTTGAGGTGCTGGGGGGTCAGTGTGAGGTTGGGTTGGATGGACAATGGAATGACTTATGAGATGGATATTTACGGGTTTGGGATTTCGGGGACGGATTGGATATGCGTAGATATCCATATCAATCACTACAAGATACAGTTACACAAGATCGTTCTTTCCTCATTATTTTGTCGTTCTTTCCCCTTTTACACAGTCGTTCCTTTCTTCTAGAGTCAGTCGTTCCTTCCCTCTAGAGCCGGTCGTGCCTTCCTCATTCCTCAGCTGGTCAGTCGTTCCTTACTTTCAGAGCCAGTCGTTCCTTCCGTAGTGAGTCTGTCGTTCTGTCGTTCTTTCCTCATATACTGATTGTGCCTTCCTCAGTAGTCGGTCGTTCTTCCCATATAACTACTTAAGCGCTCACCAATTATTACACACTTAGTGCGACCTATTATCATTATGACTATGCAATAAATGGATCTCTTGCTGATTGCGACGCTCTATAAATAAGTTGATACTACTGGGAATGTGCTAGAGAGCCTACGGAAACAATGCCAGGCGGAAAGACACGGGACAACCTGCTCTCTAATTGGACTCTAGTGCTGAGGTGCTTTCGACCTCGCCTATCACTCTAACTAATACATACTTTCCAAGACAATTTGCGGAAGGGTTCCTCTGCTTGTCATTCGAGGAGATATTTGAGCGACGACCGCGGTTAGGAACAGCAGAGGGAGACATCAAATTCTCCGGTTGGGAGGCAGATGGAACATGGATGGTGATGGACACCTTCTAGGTTTGTATCCGGTGAGAGGGGAGGCAGATGAAATATGGATGGTGATGGACACCTTCTAGGTTTGTATCCGGTGGGAGGGGAGGCGGTGACAGGACGGTAATGGTGACAAGAGCGCGTCGACGGGAGTTTGGGCAGTGGCAGTGGCAGTGGCTACGATTTCTTCTTGGAAGCCATCATACACCACAGCAATGGCAATAGAGTAGATGCACGGTGACGGCGAAATATATCAGACGTGAAAATGGCAAATCTACCTTTGCATATGCGTCGAAACCAGTCAACAAATTCTTGCTGTTGGCATAGCTCTATAAGATTATACGGGTTCTCCACGCCTACGATGAGGGGCACTGGATGGTCCAATATGGTCAGGAAGACGTCCATTTGTTGCGGAGTCATGGTAATAACAACCATTTGGGATGCTCATAATGCCAGACAGAGAGCAATAACACGCTCGGATCTCTGCCATAGAAGGATGAGCAGTCGGTTTAAAGTTTCTTTACAAATCTCACAGAATAAGACGTATTTGGTTAATTGGCCTCTAAGCATCTCATACATAGTACTCCATATATATCAAATATCCCACCCACCCATGCTATGCCATAGCCCTAGTTGTCCGCCCTTCCAAACTCCAAAATTCAATCCAAAAACCATGCCAAACCCTCACCACACCCTCTTCCTCGGCCTATACATCTTATTGAAATCCACAGCCTCCCCATCTCCCTCCGTCCGTATTTGTTTCTTGATCCTCCTCCGCCTCGCTGCCCTCGATAACATCTCCATCGGTATACTCTCATCATCCTCCTCCTCAATCACCACCTTCTCACCGCGCACCCGCGCGATCCATCGGTGGATCAGCTTATTCGCTGTGCTGACGAATCCGCCCCCACGGCGCTTGGGGGGCGTCGGCTTGCCGGAGGAGGGAAGATAGGAGGTTAGGAGGGTAAGATAGGTTTGTGGGGTTGTGTCAACTTCGATGAGCTGGCTTGAGTCGCGGGGAGAGATGTTGGGGAGGGGTGATTGCGCTTGCGAGGGGTTGTAGAAATGTGTGTCGGATGGGGTGGAGAGGTGGGAGGGGCGGATGGCGGCGCGGAGGTTGGTGAGAGTTTTTTGTTGGAGGACGTAGCCGGAGAGAAATAGGGCGGATGTTAAGAAGAAGACTGAAAGGTGTTAGATGGGGGTTGAGCGTGGATGGGTGAGGACATACTGATGACGCTGGAGAAGAAGATGGAGACTTGGGATTGGGTTAGGAGCATTGTGGGTGGTGGGTGGTGCTCAGGGCGAGAATGAGATGGTATAGTATTCGAGCAATATATGTGCAATTCAAAGGCGGTGCATAATTGTATTAGGGTGCAGTTGGCTCTGTTTGTCACAGTCGACGACGTCGTGGTAAAGCCAAGTTGAAGCCGTACGCAAGGCTGGGCGATGTAAATAAATCGCGTTGGCGGGGCGACAATCGATATCAGCCTTGTCCGTCGTCAACTTTTGCGACAGCCTCAAGGAAGCACTCTCCAACCAAACCGCCCCAATCCAACAGTCATCGCAGTACACTCCAGAAAAGCGCCATTACGATGCCCTACACCGATATCTAAAACTAATCCAACTCAAATTTCACCACACCAAGTCCAGGGCGCCTCCCCACCGCCAAAAGATCCACGAACTACGCCACCTACTGCCATCCCCAACACGGCCCAAACTCCTCCACCTCCTCCACACACATCACAACCATGTCCGGCCACCACCGCGCCGATGAAAAGCGCTTCCTCGACGAGCGCGGCTCCTCCGCCCCTCTCGCGCCCAACGGCCTCAACCCCGCCACCATCTTCGAGAAGCCCGTGCGCGAACGTATCATCGACTGCTACTTCTGGAAAGACCAGTGCTTCGCGCTGAACGAGGCTGATATCGTGAGTCGCGTGGTCGAGCACGTTCACTTTGTGGCCGGGACATACGGGGACTCGCAGCGGCCGTCGCCGTTTCTGTGTCTGGCGTTCAAGATGCTGCAGCTGGGGCCGGGGGATGACATTCTGAATGAGTACTTGGGGTATGGGGGCGAGCGGTTCAAGTATTTGAGGGCGCTGGCGTGCTTCTATGTGAGGCTGACGAGGCCAGCGAAGGAGGTGTATGAGACACTGGAGCCGTTTTTGGAGGATGGGAGGAAGCTGAGGAGGAGGGGGAGGCAGGGGACCAGCTTGACGTTTGTGGATCAGTTTGTGGATGAGCTGTTGACGAAGGAGAGGATATGTGCGACGAGTCTGTGGAAGATGCCGAAGAGGGAGGTGCTGGAGGATTTGGAGGTGTTGGAGCCGCGGGTTAGTGCGTTGGGGGATATTGAGGCGTTGTTGGAGGAAGAGGAGGATGATGTGGTGATGTTGGAGGGCGAGAATGGGAGGCCTGAGAGTGATATTGAGGAGGGTAGTGAGGATGGGAGAGTAAGGAGCCCTGGGGAAGAGTTTGGGAGAGAGACGAGCAATGATAGTGATGGGAGGAGAACTAGTAGGGAAGAGGATGAGAGAAGTGGGAAAGGCGACTGAGATAATATGCAAATGAAACAAAATACTACAGATACTGAATATATGTATAGTTTTATAATTTATGACCGTTACTGAACGTGTGATTTGAAAAGTTGACAGATGGTGGAATAAACTACCGGTTTATTTATTATTGGGATGCTATTTTATTAGACAAAGATTTAAATTCACGTTTCATACAATATTGAACATAGTAATCCGAATTCTCAAAAACTCATTTATTGCTCTCTATGCTACATACTGTCCAACTCCAGCTCGATATAATATATACCCACAGCTGTACTACAAATCAAGAAGAAAGCAATGCTGTCATCTTAGATTCCATGTCAACTGTTGTATCAATGCAATATCTGAACCAAGAGACCGCGAAAATATCAAATCCCCAATGCTGCAGCCAAATTTCCACAATTTCATCGCCATCATTACATCTGGGCTTCCACTCTCATCTCCTCTATCGAGACTATCGCTTACAATCTGGAGCCGTGGATGACCTTCATGTCAACGGCGAGCTCGCGACCCTGGTCGTTGAGAACGAGGACGCGGACGGAGCCACGGCCGCTCTCGAAGGCATCGTTAAGACGAGCCCAGAGGTTGGACTGGTCAATAACTGGGAGAGACTGCTTGACATCACCCTGGAAACATTGTTAGCATAGCTCTACTGCTGATACAAGTGGGATTACTCACGGTCTCGGTCATGGCGACAACGGTGCCGTCGTTCAGGTCAAGGACTCTGTACTGCTTGAGGACAGGGCCGAGAACGGTCTGAACAACAACAGATGGAGATGGGCTGGAGATGAACGAAGAGTCCTCGTGCAGCTGCTTGGTGAACAGGTCAACACCGAGGAAGCGGTGCTGGCCGGTGGCAGGGGAAGTGGTAATCTTGATGACCTGGCTGGCACGTCCCTGGAGGATCACGATGTCGCCAATGCGGACGTGGTTGGTTGGGATAGTGATGGTGTTGGGCACGCCGCCACCCTGGACTGAGTGGTGGGAGCGGGGAGCTTGGCTGCTGCCACCGCTGGTGGTCGAGGTAATCTCTACGTCAACCTCGGGGTTGTGGTGGTGGTGACCGCCGTGCACAATGCGATCGGCGACACGGTGGAGACCGTTGCGGAAAGAGTGGTAGTGACCTTGATTTGGAGTTAGTTTCTGAGAAAAGATTGTATTTGCAGGGTTACCACGTACCAGCCTCATCGTAGTAACCCATCTTGTCGTTGATGATAACCTTGGAAGGCTGAACGGAAGATTCGATGCTAACACGCTCTTGGAAGTTAGGTTGGTAGCGGGTGCGGTATTGACGCTCGGCAATATCGATTGTCGAGTTGAGGTTGTTGTCTGAGTGGTACTGGTTCAGTGGCTGCTGGAGGTGCTGCGACTGTTCTTGGTGGTGACGATGAGGTAACTCGACGTCAATGTGGGTGGTAGAGTGCTCCTGGGTAGGTCTAAATAGGTAATCAGGTCAGCAGGGGTGTTTGATGGCATTGGCTCCGGAATAGGGGCTCTGGACTAACCTGCGGAATAGGCTCGGACGGTGGTGGTGGCGGTGATCTTCCTTAACGTTGATGTGGACCTTATCCTCTGTGCGTTGGTCTTGCTCCTGGGGAGGAAGGCTGGCGGAGTAAGAAGATTGGTGACCGTCCCGTCCGGCGGAGCTCTGCTGAGGAGCTGGAAGCTTGATTTCACCCTCGACGTGAGTTTCTTCGACCTTTGTAGGGGCGGCGACGTTTCTGTACGTCGACGGGAAGATGCTGAAGGGGATCGGAACACGGGCGTCAAAGTCCAGATTGCCGGCTCTTTGGCGCGAGAGATCACTTCTCGAATGCCTTCCGAGTAACGAAAGGTATACAAGAAGGGGCCTCTTGCTTCACTTGGGAAGAAGGGAGGGAAGAGAGCGTCTTAAGAAACGCTTCTTAACTCGTAGTCTTCTTTGAAGTGGAGAGAGGATGAGGTGGTAGTGCAGGAAGCTTGTGTAAGAATTGTTGAGAGGGAGAAGTGTTGATGAGGAATGGAAGAGGAAGAGGAAAGATTCGTGGCAGGTTGTGGAGGTCGGGGTCAATAAATTGTATGGGGGTTGTTTGTTTGGGTGTCAACAAAGCTAGCGTAGGCGAGGTCTCAGACAGCCACCATATTTCCCAAGTGGGATCTACGAGATTTGGCCTGAGCTGAACGTGCACTGTGGGCCAATTATAATTAAGGATGGAGTGGATTTTACGGGATTGTCACATAATGGGCGTTTAACATTGGTTGTCGGGGTAGTCTTGGACTGAGTCCCTCTTGGATTGTGAGGAGTTTCCTTGGATATGGCCGGGAAACTGTGTAAACAATAGAGTAGTACGAGGAAAGATGCCGCTGCACAGCCGGGGGAACTACACGCATGTGCACGCTCTGGGCTGGGGGACTATCGGAGGAGTCTCAATTGAGAGAGTCACATCTTGCCTTCCTTCGTTTTCCTGTTCCTATTCCCAGCCTCATTTTCATTTTCATGCCATGTCATTCATGTATTACGGTGGTTGGGTTGTCGGTGAGGCTCCTGTTCCTGCCG
The DNA here is from genome assembly GCA_000750745.1 of Pseudogymnoascus sp. VKM F-4281 (FW-2241). Classification (NCBI taxonomy): domain Eukaryota; kingdom Fungi; phylum Ascomycota; class Leotiomycetes; order Thelebolales; family Thelebolaceae; genus Pseudogymnoascus; species Pseudogymnoascus sp. VKM F-4281 (FW-2241). Next base: position 6,001 of record JPJV01002458.1, read on the forward strand.
CCAGCACGCGTGGACGGCATCGATTGGTCTCGCCGCGCCAGCAAAGTAAACATTTGCTGCATATCCCAACCCCCAACGCCCCCAACCCCGTTGTTTCCCTCTGTGCATGAATAAGTGGCATGTGAAAGGATTCGTAAAACCAGAAACCCTGGAAATCCCCTGGATCTCGCCATTCAAAGACCCCTCAAGGATCCACACGGCTCGAGACCGAAAGTACCTTGATGGCACTTCTATCCCGAGGCATGTCGAGAAAGGAGTAAGTACTCGTCACCACCATGTATCCATAGCAACCACGACTGCCAAGATCCTCGGGGTGCCGGAGCCCGCGGCAAGCGAATAAATGAACAAAATTGCTAAATTTATCGTGGATCGGATCGGAGCGGTCGAATGTTTTTCCTGTGTATTCGAATGTTCGTGCGTTGGCTGGTTCGCGCTGATGGTAGTACTGCAGCAGTTCAGAGCACAGGCAGGAGCTAAATGTTTCTTTATTACCTTCCCCTTTTTCATCTCGAATCTAGAGTTCTTAGTAGAGTATACCAAATGTGGACAGAGTGAAGTTACCTGTTCGCTGGAGAAGACGACACTCTCAAACACTCCAAAAGTTCCCCTTGCTTCGTACTGTAAGGGGTTTCTTGTATCTCCAAAAAACCTGAGCCGGCCGGGCCAAATGGAAGTAAGGAAGTAAGGCAGTGGTAGTGTATTTATGCTTTCTGATTCTCATCCGTTGTCGTCGCGCTCTCTCTTCTCTTTTCCCCATCTCATACCGTTGTCAAAGTCTTGCGAGATCAATTCACTTTCGTTCGTCGAGCAAAAGAGTCAGAGTAAAGTTGCCTTGCGCCAAGTTGGCCTACATAGTCCTTATTACAGGATATCCGCTAGAATGCATCTGGTGCTTGTTGCCTCGACGTAAGTGCCCTCACCTACTACAAGTTATGGTAGTGACGGGCGTTGACTCCTATAGAATGGGTTTTCTCTCATTTTCACAAACTCTGCTGGCCACCGGAGTCATGCTTTGGCTCATCTGTCTGAGTGTAGATATCATCAGTGGACTCCGACAAGACCTCGCCCCAAATCCCGCCGGGGCGTTGTGCTTCTTCGGCGCAGTTGCAGTAGCATTCCTTGCTGGGGCAGTGTACGGTCATGAAGCAGAGTATGAGAAGGCCCAACGCAGGAAGAAACTCGAGGAGGATCCCATGGCACAGCCGCTTCTGGGCTCTGAAAAGCGCCAAAGGAATTCATCCCCTGGGGAGATCTGTTGATGTGGAGTACTATGATATGTCACGACGAACACGATGTCTCAATTTGGCTATTGCGCTGATGCTTCTTGTTGATTTGGAAGTATCGGGTAAAGTGTGTATCAAACTTATTTCTATTTTATATAATAAGCTCTATTGAATACCTTTCAGTGATTGGTTAATTCGGGGCCAGTGACTGAGTACAATAGCTATTGTGCAGGTTATTTAGCAAGGCAAACCAAGCTAACTTCTTTGTTCTCCTATTGTGGCGACTATTGAAGCCCATTATAATATTCGCTACTGTCAGTGACAATAGGAGTCAAGAAGTGATGATGGAAACTGAGGTACACCACGCCCCTTAAAATTTTAACCTGCTTGCTTTTATCTTCACACTTTCAACAAACTTTTTCATCACCATCACAATATCGACCATCACCATCATCATGGACGACATTAGCACCAACATCGACATTAGCACCGTCGATGCCCCATCCCTGCCATCAAACCCACCTCCACCAACAACAACCATGGAGCAAAGTGCATCTACGGAGAACAACCAAGCCTATATGTAATTTTCTCTTTCTGATTCTGGGAATCTTACTAACCCTCTCCAGGCTGCCCAGAAGGGAAGAAGAGGACGACGAAATCGATCCTGAAATCCTCACCATGCTCGAGGATGCCAACCGAGCCTTCAAGGAGGGCCTGATTGAACAGGAGGCGTATAACCTACAGGCTGAATTGGACGATGAGGCGTTAAAGCGGGAGTTTGAACTGGCCTTCGCGCTGCTGGATTACGAAGAGCCCGGCTGGGACGACCGAGTTTGGCCAGATCATCATTCCGGAGCGTCTTCTCCTCAATCTGTCGGCGGTTATGGCTTTGGATGCATCCCGGGCGAGTTCCGGAACTTCGACGACGACAACCGATCTGAGAGGTCTGATGGGTCTGACAACTCGTTGTTCCGCGAGAAGATCCCCCCGGTCGGCCAACGTCCGATCCTTAAGCCGAAGTCTCGCGTCAGGGCTACGCCGGCGGAAAAGGCCGCCTCTGCAATGATGCCATTCACTGTTAGCAACCCGGCGGATATTCCGGCCATGACCTTCCCCTCCAACCCCTCTTGGAGTGGAGTTCCAATTCTCTCATCTGGCCAACATACTATCACGTTCATGGGCGCGACAACTTCAGTTCCGGTGATGTCAGACACCGCCAATATGGAACTGGTCAACAATATGGGCATGGCCAATTTGATGCCGTCAAACGCCGGAGATCAAGAACTGGATAGTAAAGCAATGCAAGAGCTCAATACCCTCAGACAGGAGCTTGCCGCAAGCGGTGTGCTCAGGGCTGCTCTGGAGGCTGATGTCAGAAGACTGGAGGAGGACCGCGGAGATACGAACCTGAGAGTCAAGGATCTAGAAACACGACTTTCTGAGATGTTGAACTCGGCCAACGGGATTCAGATGGCCGCGACGAAGGAATTGCAGATTTGCCGCAATGCGCTTACCGCATCGCAACAGTCCTGCAACACCATGAACAAAGAGAACGGCGAACTCAGGCGCCAAGTCTCCGAGCTCGCCAATGGAGCGAACGAACTCGACAAAGAGAGTAACGAGATTCGCAGCAGAGTCCTTGAACTCTCGAATCATGTTGCCTTTGTCAACGGAGAGTTGGACAGCCGCACCCGGGAGCGAGATTTTGCAGTACAAAAGATCAACGAAGCCCAGTCCCACATCGATGAAGCCGTTGCAGCCAACAACTACCATCGCCAGCAGATCGCAATCATGGAGAACAACGCTGCGGCCAAGGATGTCGAGGTCAGAGGCCTCATGACGGCCTTGACAAAGGCAGAATCCGAGAAGCAGGATTTGGAACGGAAATCCCAAGAGGTCGAGACGCTCAGGGCAGCCTTGACGAAGGCAGAAACCGAGAAGCAGGATCTGGAGCGCAAAGCCCAAGAAGAAAAGGATGGCACCCAAGGCAAAGAGGATGAGATCCAAATCAAACTGGACGAGACCGAAGTCAAACTGACCAAGTCTGAGAAGGTTTGGCAGAACAAATGTGATGAAGCCGACGAAAGGGCCGCTGCAGCGACGAGAAATGCCGAGGCCTACGAGCAAGACTATTTCGATTTAAAAGGGCAATACAAACTTGCCGATACCAAAGTCACTCAACTCACAGAGAATGTTGCCGAATTGAAGGGCGAGACACGACGAAAGGAATCCCAGATCTTTGAGCTTACACAGAAAATCACGAGACTCAGCGTCGATCTCGAAGAGCTGGAATCATCCACGGAGACCGAAAGAACCGACTACTACAATGAAGTCGAAAAGATGAAGAAAGATCGTGAGAATTTCACTCGCGAGAAGAAATATATTGATGAACTGCTCGATGAAGCCAATGAAGACAACAACATCCTCAATAAACTCGCCGCCCGGAACAAGAAGAAAATTGAAGAGCTGGAGGAGGCATTGCAGATGGAAATTGACACGACCACCTCGCTCCAGGAACAGCTGAAAGAGGCACGCAGCAGCTCCAAAAGTGCGTTGCACGTTTCACGTGCCGCTGCTTTTCACAGGGCTCAGAGTACCCAAGGATTTCCGCGTCCTCCGCGCGAGGATGGCAGATTCTACATGCCCACTCTGGATCAGCAGTTGGCTGCCTGGAAGAAGGACGATGGAAGCTCCGTGAAGTTTATGGAAGATTACCGTCGTATACTCAAGGATAATCCTATGACGCCGATGAAACCTATGAAGCCTAAAAATTCCTCCACCAGAACACTTGGGTCATCAGTGTCCCCCAAGAAGACATCCAGCGCACCCCAAGATGATCCCGCGACCGAAGTTGGTCCTGATGAAGAGACTGCCAACGACCTGGACGATTCTTCTGTTACAGCCGTTGAGCCATCCGTGTCTGGCGACGACACTGTCAGCGAATCCGGAGATGCTTCCGAAACCGAAATTGAACCATCCATGTATTACCAGGGTGATTACAACACGTCCAACTCGAGCGATGGCCGCGGACTGAAGAAAAGGGTCCAATATGTCGAACAGCTAGTCTATGTCGACAAGTATGTTGTCGTCGATAGGATTACCGAACACACTATCCACCAGGCTCGTAGCCCCATCTGGGCCTTTTTATATGTCTACGTCGATCTTTGGACCATTTTCGCGCACCATTACCCGGGTTTCGCCGCCTACATTGGACTCTTCCATCCTGTCAACATCGTTGGCAGCCTTTTCTCTGGAAAAACCTCCAAAACCAGCCGCCTGGCCCGCCTCGACGCCAACTTCCACGGGCCTGCTACCACAAAGCCCGCGGACATCGACATTGAATCCCAAACAGAGGAACTTACCGTCATAGATGTTGAATCCCAAACTGAGGACACCACCAAAGTGAGCACTAACTTCGACACCGACCCTGCTACCACAAAGCCCTCGAATATCGGCATTGAATCCCAAACAGAGGAACTCACCGCCACAGGCGTCGAATCCAAACCCGAGGACCCCACCAAAGTGGACACTGAGCCCGACACTCACCCTGCTACCACAACGCCCTCGAACGTCGACGTTGAATCCCAATCAGAGGAACTCACCGTCATAGACATCGAAGCCCAAACCGAGAAGACCGCCAAAGCTCACACCAAGCCCGACCTCCACCCCAGGGTCACCGTCACCCACAAGCTCCCACACCTCTGGCCGAACCTCCTCTCAGCGATCCTACAGCTCCTCGGTATCTGCATCGTCTACCAATGCGCCTTCATGCTCAAGCAGCGCCACCTCTGGCTCTCGGGCAACGAAATCACCCGCAGCGCAGTTGCGCACTACTGGCGCCGTGAGCCCTCTGGGTTATATGTCGTTGACGCTGTTCGTGAGGTCGGTAGCTGGTCCATGTTGACGATTTGTTACCAGATGATTCGGTATTCGGGATACTCTTATGCGCTTCCGGGATAAAGAGATGGAATGACCGGATGTGGGGGGTTGTTTTCTTTGTTTGTTTTCTGCCGTGGGAAGTCGTTTTGCTGAGATAGATTGCCCTGTGGGCTTTGCTTGCCTATTGTGCATGTTGTTACGTGAACCCAAATGAAAGGATTGTTATATTGAAGATGCTACTGGTGACCTGTGATATTGACAAACGCTGCAGGTGATATACGCTATTAACATAGCCCCTGATAATCTATATGCTCTTGACAAATCCCACGGTCATCTTGCTCGTAATAAATGCCACTGAAAAGACGTGGTCGTCCTTTTTTCGAATAGCTCATGGAATACCTACCTGCCGAGCCTATTGTCTATCCGAACTGTATTGAGGGGCGAGAGCATGAAAACCTCTATAACCGACGGCAAACACGACTGCGCCCAGAACCAACACAATGATTTGAGTTTATCATCGTATTGTGGCATCGAAATCCGGGGAAACCGGTCTAGAAGCTCGTTTCTTACAAATAATCCACAGAAACCTCGGCTCGGATAATTTGAGATTATGCTTCCGTGCCTGCGTTTTATCCCTACCCTACCAAAACCTAGACCGCAGCTGCGGGATATTCGGTATGTCAGCAGAGAAAGGCAAATGTGGGCTGCGCCTGTTGGGTTGGGATAGTATTTGCATTTCATGATCTGGGATTGTGGGAGAGGTTTATAATACAGTAATATCTCCACGACTGTCCAATCATGTACTCTGTCGGTAGTTGGTGTGGAGTCCACCTCCGGTTGGCGCTAGGGAGCTCCAGACCTTATCGGTTGCGTCACCGCCACTATCGAGCTGGATAGTGGCCATAAATTATCAGGGTCTCAGATCCTGTGCAACCTATATAATATGACCTGTATCCCTGAGCTGAAAGAACCCAGTTGACCAACAAGTACGCTCTCGAATAGCAACAGTAACAAAGCTATCTACTTTACAATCATCAACTTCCACACCCCACAGAGCTCAACGATAAACAACGTCGCCATGACGTCCAAGCTCGTTCCCAGCAACCCCTCGGCCGTAATGGTCATCCGCGACATCACCCCCAACATCACCACCCTCTCCGTCCCCTTCGCGCGCTACGGCCTC
>JPJV01002460.1:0-23853 GCA_000750745.1 Pseudogymnoascus sp. VKM F-4281 (FW-2241)
GGAGAGGAGGGGGGGAAGGAGAGAGGAGTAGGGGGATGTTAGATTGGTGGTGTTTTTGTTTTTGGAAGTGAAAGGGTGGTAGGGACGTTGGTATAATGTGGCATACCTGACTTACATCGCGATATTAGGATATATCTACATAGCCGCTACGAAAGTAATCTATACTTATATAATTATTCTCCTCAGCAAATGTGTTTAGAAATGAAGACGTTTCCAGAATAGCAAGGGTAATGATGAGCCGACCATCATCATCTGCGATGTTAACTGTAATATTAGACTGCTCCCGGACAACTACTTGCCTGCCACTATCGATGCTTTCACCACCGTCTGCTTGTCATCACTGTCTGCCTGTCATGTCACCACCGCTTATCTTCACCCACCACCTATCCGCCACTCTTCGCAGCCAAGGCGATGGTTCTTACAGCGATGAGTAAATGGGACGACTGCTATCGATTCTTGCAAGCTTCCCTTGTTTCTTTTTGGCTCCCCCGCTAGGACTGGATTTTGTCTGGATTTCTCCAGATTGCACGACTCCCTAACACGCTCAGCCAGCGGTACATATATTTCGTCGTCCTTTGGGCCAACTCACAATGAAGAAGCCAGAACCAATACGTGGCTATATATATTGAATCCAGGAGTCTCGACCACAGAAAGAAAGAGCAGCACGAAGACGACGATGTGGTGCAGTCGACAAGCAGACGACGCAAAGATCCGTTTAGTAAACCCCCCTTTACCCCATCCTTATCTCCATCGCCCTCTCTGCTGCTTTGATATGATATCTGCGCCATTTTCCCACCCTCAATCACATCATCTCACATGTTCCTCAATCCAGGCGTTATCATCGCCGACACCAATCCGTATCGGGAGCGTCCACGCGGACCCGCCTTCAAGAAAGATCAGCATCGGCGCCCATCCATCCTTAACCCTGCTGCACCTGCACTTGCACTTGCGGAGCCCCCGATCTCCACCAACACACCCGCCCTTCCAGTTTCCCCAATTCGTTCTGGTTAAAGTTGTATAGACCTTCGTAGGTAAGAAATAGGATATCTCCCCGGTAAAACGCAAAACATGGGGTACGGGATAACGTGCACGGCTCCTCCCCCGCAACTCCGGGGAATATCGGGAAAAGTCCAAATATAATCCCATAGCTAGAAGGCACACGATGTACGTAACGCGTGCGGCATTTTCCTTTCCCTCCTCCGAAAAGCCTCTATTCATACAAGGTCGGTCAGTAACAGGAACAGTAACAGATAACTTAACGGGCCTTTTCTTTTACATAACACCGGCACTTGATGCAGATCTTAGAAATTATCACTGAAAGGGTTGAACGTCAAGGCTGCTGATTGGTCTATATGTGGGGGAGTGGAGGTGGCGGGTGAGGAGAGATAAGCAATCGGAAGGGGCGACAAGCTTTTTGTGTGCCTTGGTGGTTGATTAGGGGGTTATGACGTGGGGATTTGGGGTAAAGACAAGAGATGTGTTTATGGCAGCATTATATCAATAATATTGACAATTTAGATACCGAATATTGAATGTAGACAGATGATACCTCTATTGCTAAATTAACGGTCACAACTACTTTCCTGTATAGCTTCTTCCTGCCTTTTCTGTTTCCTAACGACCCCTCACACCCTCTGACATAATAGATTTCCCCTCCTAGTAATAGAAACTCCACTGCCGCGTCAACCAGACCGAAGAAGGTCAGCTTCTAGCGCCGTTTTAGTAACTCTCGCGCCTCTCGAGCCTCTTTCTATAATCCACCGAAAGTTGCGACTTCGGAGAGAACTAGAAGGGGGAGGACAACGACTAAGAATGAAGAGGGATAACGGGAATATTGCAGGGAAAGGTACACCAGGTACAGGTGATGTGTGGGGAAGTCTCCCGGGAAGTGAGGTACTAGTACACTCACAAACCCACTATCCCCGACTGCCGCATCTATTGAATCAGCGTTCCCACTTTGGAATCTGGTCATCCAAACAATCCCATCGGCACTTGCTGCTATACAGGGACACTCCGACTCAAAAGTGGCCCTGGCGATTAGTCTCCCTGCTCATTTGCCTCTTTACGAGTGAGCACTATACTACTCTCTTTCAGGTCCTAATCCTAATCCTGACCTGCTCCTATATCCCCGCAAAAATATGATAGCCCCGCGCGATGTGACGACTCCGCATGCAACTTTCCTGATTATAGTATTCTAGCCTGCTGTGCCTGGGAAAATCGGGGAAGGTAGGAGTAGAGTCTAACTAATCTTGTCTTCTATCCATCTATCATTTTACAAGTGTGCCTCGACGATCTACTCCAGGGAAATCTTACTTAACAATTGACGTCTTCCCCGTTGCTCGTTCCTTTTTATACTAGACGTCTTCCCCCGTATTGTCTTCCACTCCCAAAACCCAATCAATCCCTCCCAAAAATGCAACACGACTCGGCAGGAATGGACTCCTCCACCATGAAGAAGACCCAGACGGCCCAGACCTACGGCGACGACGACCAGCTCGCCGCCCTCGGTCACCGCCGCGAGCTCAACCGCTCCTTCTCCCCCCTCGCTATGCTAGGTCTCTGCTTCGCCATCCTCAACTCCTGGACCGCCCTCGCAGCCTCCCTCAACCTCGCCCTTTCCAGCGGCGGTCCTACCTCTGTCATCTGGGGCCTCATCACTGCCGGCATATGCAACCTCTCCCTCGCCGCCTCGCTTGCCGAGTTCCTGTCCGCCTACCCCACAGCCGGCGGCCAATACCACTGGGTCGCCGTCATCAGCTGGAAGAAATGGGTTCCCATCCTCTCCTGGATTACTGGCTGGATCAACGTCTCCGGCTGGATCGCGCTAGTCGCCTCCGGGGGTCTGCTAGGCAGCCAGCTTATCATTGGTATCATCTCCCTCATGAATCCAACCTACGAATCCCAGCGCTGGCACCAATTCCTCATATACATCGGCTACAACATTGTCGCCTTCCTCATCAACACCTTCCTCACCCGCATTCTCCCTACTATCACCAAGGGCGCCCTCTTCTGGTCCATTACCGGCTTCGTTGTAATCTCCATCACGGTCCTCGCATGCTCCTCGCCAAACTACTCGCGTCCCGAATTCGTCTTCCGCGAATTCATCAACGAGACCGGCTGGCCCGATGGAATTGCCTGGCTGCTCGGACTGTTACAAGCCGGATTGGGGCTTGTCGGCTATGATGCGGTAGCGCACATGATTGAAGAAATCCCCAATGCCGCTGTCGAGGGGCCAAAAATCATGATCGCCTGCGTTGGAATTGGAATTTTCACAGGTTTCGTTTTCCTCACCGTCCTCCTCTTTGTCGCTGGCGACGTGGAGGAGATCATCAACTCGGCCGCCGGCCCTATGCTGGCTATTATCTATAACGCTACAGGCAGCAAGGCTGGGTCAATATGCCTCTTAATGTGAGTTTCCCATCAGTCTGTGCGAAACAAACAAAACCTAACTCCCTCCAGCTTCCCACTCGTATGCCTTCTCTTCGCAACAATAAGCATAATGGCCACCTCCTCCCGCATGACCTACGCCTTCGCCCGCGACGGCGGCCTCCCCGCCTCCCGCTTCTTCGCGAAAGTCCACCCGCGCCTCGACCTCCCCCTTAACGCATTATACCTCACTACAGCCCTCGTCGTTGTCTTCGGGTGCATCTTCTTGGGGTCCAGTAGCGCGTTTAATGCGATTATCTCGGCCAGTGTGGTGGCGTTGGGGGTGTCGTATGGGATTCCCATTGCGATTAACTGTATTAGGGGCAGGAAGATGTTGGGGCCGAGACCGTTTGTGTTGCCGGGGGTGCTGGGGTGGGTGGCTAATATTGTATGTGCTTTGTTTACAACTCCTTTATTGAGACAAGCTGGGGCTAATATACGTTGTAGATTGGATTATCATACGTTGTCGTCACAACTGTCCTTTTCCTCTTTCCCCCTGAACTTCCAGTTACAGGAAGTAACATGAGTACGTCCCCTATCCTCAACTCGCCACCCATTTCATTACCCTTCGCCACCATATCTATTTCCCTGGACTCTAGCTAATCCTTGCACAGACTACTGCGTGGTAGCATTCTTCCTCATGTTCGTCGTCGCGACATTCCAGTGGTTCGTGGACGGCCGTAAGAACTTCAAGGGCCCGAGATTCGACGCGCATGCGCTTGAACATGGCGGGGTAATTGGGTTGCCCGATCCGGCAGCTGAGGCGAGGGAGAGGAGGGGGAGTATGGTGTCGGTGGGCACGGTGGAGGAGATTAAGATGAAGGATGAGGAGGAATAGGGGGTTGGAGAGCGTGAGTGAGTGGGAGTGGAGTCAGGAGAGGTTATAAGGGGTGTGTATAGCTGCTGGAATGGGTGGATATATTGGATAGTAATTTAGAGAATAATTCTAGAGTATTAAACTAGAGGTGTTCATATAAGCTGTTCAAATTCACCACTACACGCGGACAATAATCGGCGGGATGGGCGTTGTGACTTCGAGTTCAACATATGTCCCGTTACCCCATATCACCCCTCCATCTCCCCCCTCATTTTCCTATCTTCCAGCCCTCTCGCAATGGAGCCTCCAGTATGTATTTCCTACGACCCTCGTATGCGTGAAAAGAAGAGGGCAAACGCCACAAAAGAATACAAGCATGGAAAGTCGAGGATATCACGGACACAGCGCGTGGAAAGCGCGCTACGTCCGTGATGAAGTTAGATCTCACATTTTTTTTTAGCGGAGAGTGTTGTTGCGCGGTGCAAAACGTCGAATCTGCTTTTATTGTCCAGTCCGCTTCTGGGAATGACAAATATTGTCTCAAAACTCGGTCTTTGCGTTTCTGGGTAGCTGCTGCTGCCCATCTAAACCCGATTGCTTCTTGTTGTCTCTTGTCCATACGGTGAAACCATTCGCTAACCTCTTGTTGATCTTTTCAAACACAGTCTGCCGTTTTATAATCCTTGGTATAGTTAAATTTAGCATTGCATCAGCTGCTCGAGATAGCTCGTTGTAGTTTTGTGGAGAAATCATAGGGATCTCTCCAATGACGCAGGCCCTTGGGTAATGGGAGTGAGATGGTGACAAGAGAAGCCAACGGTGACACCAAGTTAGCAATGACAGCAGAATATGCATCGTGACAAGAATGTGCATGGGCCAGGAAGGCATGCAGTGCGTGTCCAAATTCCATTCAAATACTCTCCCTATAGTTGTAATGCAGAAGGGGCGAATAGCACCTATGTCTATTTTCTTTAAAAATAGAATGACCAAAGTAACCCCACTTATACTACTGTGAAGTTTTTTATATGTTTCACTATTTTGAATGTCCCTTACATTAGTTATAAAACGTATTATCAGTGGCCCGCTATGGAGTCTTTTTTATAGACGCCCATATCACGAACGCCACCAATAATGCCGGACAGATGGGATCGGACCTTGACAGTAAGGTGGATAGTGGTGGTATTTTTGCGGTGAGATAGAAACCGTACAGTTATGGGGAGCTGGACGCTGACAGGAGGCACCCCGACAAAAAACAACGCACCGCTCTCGTGGAGCGTACATTCTTCTGAATACCAAAATATGACGGATGTCTCATCCAATTCCAAGGACCTGTGGAACATCTAACCACTTATCCTCTGGGATGGCCGAGGGATTCACGGGTGGAAACATAAGGCGCGTTCATTGTTCGCCAGAGATAACTCTAGATTTATGTGGACCTACGGTGAGAGCAAAGAGGTCAAGGGTACTCTTTATACGAGTGATTTTGTAAAATCCTTTCGTGGAAGACAAAGCACGACTACGCCTGACGCATGACCGAAAGCGTTTTCTTTATTGGCCGCAGAATGGATGGCGTCCATCGAGTCCTCGTGGTAGAAAGATCCACTGAAACTGGGAATGGAGGCATGAACCTTTCCGTTTGGGGCTGGGATGACCGAGTTTTGATTGTTCGATTTTCACGAGCCGGCAGATGATCAAGACAAAGGGTTCTGGATTTATATAAACCAGCTTAGCTTCGAAATGGCAGAGTTCGCTTTCAGATTATTAAATCTTCAAGACATCTATCTTCAAAAGTTGATATATCTCCAACTCCATCACTCGTTCCTATAACAATCATGATAATCCGCGAGGTCTCCCCCGACTCCCCCACTGCCTCCAATCCTCCTCCGCGCCGATACTTTGCTAATCACCGTCTTCCTCCGCCCCCTCGAATAATCGAGGAAGTCCCCAACAACGCAGCCCGCAAGACGCTCGCCGAACTATTCGCATCATACCCCAAGCCTGGCCAGCCCGTCACAAACGCTACCAGCAATCCATTTTCACAGAACGCTCCTGTACCAGCATACCCCATGTCTAGCCTGCCCAGCTTCAATACGAACACCACTTACCCTCCCCAAAATACCTCGGCTTCATCGTACAATCCAACACAGCACATTGTTCCCCCTCCCTGCCTATGGTTCCCCCCTCGCCCTCCAGGCCAGGATATTGATGGCAACGCCACAATCTACGACAACCCATGGACCCCGGTCCCCTTTTCGGCCACCATGGAAGATGCGCCCTGCACCCCAGGCCCTCCAGCCATCCCCAGAAGCAAAAGCGTTAGCATGTCTGACCAGCCGAGGAACACCACTTCAAAGTTCGAGGCCTTTTTCTCCGATATCGCCTCATTGACGACTAACGTGTCCTCGAAATCTGCCTACTTCCAAATTTCAAATCACGAAAAACTGCCAGCAAGGCGCCACTCGGAAGTCAACTCCCACCTCCCCTTTCCACACCCCGCGCAGGAATCTATCCGCCGCATCCTTGCCACGGCCCCGGCTCTGCCAGGCTCATCAACCTCAGGCCCCAAGTACGTCAACCCCTTCCTCCCGCGTCCCATTACCGTGCCGCCCAATATCTCCTTCCCTCCCAAATCCTCGCCCGAAAGCGTCTCACCACGCACCCCAACTGCTCCAGCTCCCCAGCTTCCCAATGTCCCGTTCCCGCAGTTCAATAGTCACCCCTTCGGCGTTCCTCCCACCGTCCATGTACTTGACGACTGGCCTTACGGACCCCTGTTGGATACTATGAGCCCCCGTACCCGCCGTTTCGCAGTGGGAGGTACAGATGCTGACGGTAATGACTTGGCAATCTACCGCCCGCGACTGAGTCGTGATACATACCTCGAGTGTCTGCCACCTACCACGCGCGTGGAGGTGCGTTGCCCGAGTCGAGCATGTGGGCAAGTCTGCGAGTTCGACGGACGGGCCGGGGTCTGTCGCCGACGAAGCGCCGCGGCTAAGGATGCAGCGCTCTGGGGGAGTTATATGTGGGCGTGTGAGGGGTGTGAGGAGGAGATGGAGATGCAGGTATTGGAAGTGAGCGAAGGAACTTCGCCGACAGGCACAGGGGATGCATGTTCTAAGAAAGATGAGCGAGATGGATATGGATAATTGATCATTGAGGTGTCGCAGGCTGGGCTAAGAACTACTTCTTAAGCAGACTCGCCCACGTTCCCTTAACCTTTCCGGGCCCGACCTGCGTCCCGACTGGAGAGGCGCCCTCGCTCTCGCCCTCTGCCCCCTTTGCTGTGCCGGCCGTCGCCTCCTGCGCGCCAACCTTCGCGTCTCCGGCGATGTAACCTTCATTTCCCTCGGCATCAATGTGGCTGCCTCCCGCCGTGCCTTCGGCCTTTTTGCTCACGTCTGCAGCGAGGATGGCTTCAACCTTGGACACTTTCTCCGCGAAGTGCTGCTTCTTGTCCGTGCGAGTGCCGGCGCGGATGTCGGTCTGGACGCGGAGAACACCATTTTTGTGTACAAGAGTGTGGGCCTGTCCGATTATTTGAAAGACGGCATCCCAAGAGCCCTCTGTAGATGACGTTAGTGAGTGCGTGGACTCAGGGGAAGTGCTCCTGGCACGTGATTTGGCAGTTTCCATAGTTATGTATGTAGAGATGAGATGGGAAAGTGCCAAGGAACAATTCAATGGTCTTGGTAGAAAACCGGAAATTTGCACGTACCAACGGTAGTACCAGCGGAATGCATGGTGTAAGAGAGACCACTTGCTTTCATTAGGCGCTGGACCGCAGCGACCTCCGCGGAAACGGATGCGGTTGGGGTACCGATCTGTTTTACAATTAGTTAGGAGTTCAGTAGGTCAAATATAATATCAAAATGTTTGTTGCAGGTTCGAAAATGAGAAGTCCCCGCGATTTGAGAAAACAGTGGACCTACGGGGATGAGACAGAAGTCGGCCACGCAAGTGGTGGGGGTTGGGAGGTTGGCGTAGTCCATCTTGAAGGTAATGCACAAAGCAGAGGGGACGGTTTAATAAACACGCTTTGCAGAGCAGTTATCGGTGTTGTGATCTAGTATCAGCGCACAACATCCATATTTTTGAAGATGCGAAGAGGAACAACAAGTCGCTGAAAGTAAATAATCTGGAAGCAAGGGAAAGAGGGAATGGGTGTGGGGCAGTCACGTGATGCGTTCCGATCCCCGCCGTACTCTATATCAAAAACTAGAGAGCTATACTTCAGCTCAATTCAAGAATAATTAGCTTATTAGTTATAGACCTGAGTAGTTGAGCGCTTTTGTTTAATAATTATCTGCAGTAAACACCAGCTGTTGTGCACAGTCACTTACTCAGACCTTTAGGGGGGATGCTGTTATAGACCAAAGGAGGCTACATCCTTTTGCGCCAAGAACAGAGGTCAGCTTCTTCCTTTTCCATGTCACAGTAACACCGCAAGTCACATATATTGAAACATAAGCCGTATTACTCTTCATCTATTCGTTCATAACTTCGTTAAGCCGGAGAAACGCCCGTCCTGAACCTTCCTAATAATCTACAAGTATTTCTTTGCGGACGCCACCACGCGGTTTCTGAAGACCGGGCTCTTCACTTCCATATTGACTTGATAGAATGGGCTCATGGTCGTCTTCACCCAATTCTCGTATACCTCGACGAAGAACTGTCGGATTGCCTCTTCGGTTTGTGCGGATGTTGGGTTCGCAGCGATTGATGTCGAAGCCCGGGTTGATATCGCGACATTTGTAGGTTGAGAGGGCATCTGTAGCAGGAGGAACTTAATGTCTATGTTGCTAATTAGTTCTCTGCATTATCCATGACTGTATCGTACATACTTCCAGGGGTGATAAAACATGAGACGTAATTATTGTAAAACCGATCGAGACACTTGAGATACCTGCAAATAGTTGGTTAGTCAATGTCTCCCAGAACCCGATTGACTAGAACCTACATCTGCCCAGTCCCCCATTGCACTTCCTCCACAATATCCAAGCTGCTATGCACCACGAACTGGTTCATATACCGGGCCTGTTCGGGAAACCGCGCAATTCCATCCCCGCCCTGTTTCGAGCTGCCGAACTCGTATTCGAAAAGGGGATTATCTTGCGTGCCAACAATGGCAAAGTAAAACGACATTATTTCGTATTTCCGCCCTTACTGGGCACGGATTGGAGAGGGAGCTTGCGGCTGTGATGTTGGCCTGACGTTGGGCGCGGAAACAAGCGCTGATTGGCTGCAGCGGGTAGAGGTCTTGGCGCGGCTCGCATGCTCAAAATATTATCGCGGCTGCTACCAATTCCGAGGAAGTGATTCAGAGGCGGATAATCAGAACACCATGTTTGGAGCTTTCAGACCTACGAATTCGCTGTCGGTGGGACTTCTCTGGTAAGTTCATATTCCCTCCCAACTGTCGCCAGTCGCCATTCAGGAAGGAGCTGACGTGCGACCGCTACAGGAAGATCCCATGGAGACTATCCAAGTTCCAGAAAGCACGTCAACGCAAGCGCCTCCGCGCAGTCGACACAGTGGTCTCGGTCGTTGACCAGGCACTGGCGAAGCAGGGAATTGAGATCAAGCCGATTGAGAGGTGGAAGGCGGAGATGCCAAAGGAGCAGGAGATGGTGCCGCGGGACAAATATACTATTTTCGATCGCAAAGAGAAGAAGTACCGGAAGGCTATTCACAGTAGGCAATTGTTGTTCCCCATAGACCCTGAGCCAGATATACTGACCCAGCACAGAATTACCCAAGTGGACGAGAGTTTCTCAGCGTGTCAACCCCCCTGGATACTAGAGCTTCGATACGATGGAGTGGGCTGTACTATACTAAGGCTGTGGATATTATATTGCATGGCAGGCGTTTATGGGAGATTGATGTACGATGGAGATAAATATGTATACCGCAGGATAAATATATCAGAGTCATTTCCGCTACCCTTAATTTCCTACTACGCCTTCTTTACGCCGTGAATGCCGTTACATTGCCTCCTTATAGCCAGTTGCGCATACCGCCTACCTTCCCTTGCCATACTCTTCTTCCTCCTTGACGCGCTCAGCTTGAATAGCTCGGCCCAACCCTCCGCGTCCCTCATCATATTCTTCACGGTATTCGTCACGAACTTGCCCCCCAGACTTTCCGCGACCGTATTGTCTGCCCTCCTCAAAGCCAGGGTCCAGATCCGTACGGATAATACGCTCATCAAGCTTTGTCCCACCAATGTACTTCATAGAATCCAGCGCATCTTGGTGAGTGTAATATTCAACGAAGCAGAAGCCACAGGGCGTCTTGTTGAATCTGTCCAGACCCATAACCAATCGCTTGATCTCTCCACACTTTGCGAATAGCTCGTGGATCTGTTCTTCTGTGGTGTAGAATGACCTATAGATTATCAGTACAAAACAAACTTAAAATCACTGGTGAAAGACAGTAAATACTTACAGATTTCCAACATAGAGGGTCGTCGCATCCTTTAGAGGATCCTCTTGAGGCTCGGGTGTTTTCTCTCTCTCTTCGCGGTCGTCATACCTACGCTTCTTCTGCGTTGAGGTCAGTAAAATGAATTGAAGAGAGACAGAAACTCCTCCCACTCACCCTCCCTGCGTAATAGGCGCTTGGCCTATCAAGCCTGTCAACAGTATTCCTAATCACTGCGCCGGGCATGATTGTTGCTTGTTTGACCTGTGAAAGAGCTTTTGTTCCGATTGCTGCAGCTACCCATGTGGATGTTGTTGCGCGGCAGGTCGCGCTTAATATTTCTGGCGCTAGCGCTCCATGTTGACTTTCATTGACACAACCACTCGACGCGCATTAGCTTCAGAAATCTTTATTCCCAGCTAGAACATGATTTAAAACATATCATTGACCTCACGCCAGCCTTATCAGCTCAAATTCGAGCTTGGATATCGAACATGCCAGATATTCTGAGCTATACGCCAGCTTGGCTTTCAAACCCTTCTCTCGGACACGAAATATTCACTCCAGCTCGACCAAAGCATGTCGATGGACGAGCAACTTCTACGAGCATCTCAAACGGAAGCTCAAAATATAATGCGAATCCGGGTCCAAAGAGAACTATTGCCCGCCGTGGCGCAGAAGTCTTCGTTGCTGTTGGCAAGGAGATCAGATGGGCAGATCTAGTCTATGTGAAGGAGCTGTATGAAGTGAAACTGGACAGGAAGGCCAGAGGGAAACGCACCGAGGATTTTTCCGATGATGGTAGCAGTAATGATGACGCCGCTGAAGGCTATAGGGTACGCTCTGCGATTCATTATAAATAGGGCATAACTAACGAGTCTGGCACAGATTATCAAAACCACGGTAGCAGATGAAATCAAACAGCTTGTCATTTCTCCTCATGGAGACTATTTGGCTATCCTTACCACACATACAGTACATATCGCAGTCCTACCCGACTCCTCGCACTTGACAGGCCCCGACCGGAGTCCGCTGCGGCTGAAGACGTATACGTTAGGACCTACAACGCATGTCACATCTCAATCTGCCGTGAAATCAGCGCTATGGCACCCCCTAGGTGTCAACGGAACATGCTTGGTCACAGTCACTGAGGAAGCAGTTGTGCGCATATGGGAACTTTCAACCACGGACAGATGGTCCTTTGACAGGCCATCCTTGGCGATCGACCTAAAAAAGCTTGCTGATGGAACATCCCTTGATCAAGACTTCAGCGCCTCGAAATTCGGATCTAGCAAAAGTTTTTCCCCTGACTCGGTCGAGATGGAGGTGGCTTCGGCTTGTTTTGCTGGCAGAGGAACCGGCGGGTGGTCTCCCATGACGCTTTGGGTTGCAATGCGGGAAGGCGACGTTTATGCACTATGCCCACTTTTGCCGGAGAAGTGGGCTCCGCCTCCAACTCTCATCCCGTCGTTGTCTATAGCAATTGTTGCAAAGGTAGCTATGATGGAAGACGACTTCGACTATTCAGAAGAGACGAAGCGACTTAGTCAACAGCAACTTGCGTGGATGTCCGACCTTGACAACCAAGAGCCTGTTACCGTGGAGGGCCCTGTTGGAGAAGAGCCGGCAGATGTCTATACTCGGCCTCAAAAGCCTGGCAGGGTTCCAAAACTCCAAGGCCCATTCATTTTTGAACTACCCGCGGATGACTCTGAAAATGAACTCGACGGTCTCCTGAGTGACATATTTGTCATAGGGGCTAAAATTGACGCAGATGCGCTGATGGACGGTGAGGACGCAGAACTGGACTTTGATGAGGTTGATCAGGAAGGGCTTTCAATCGGCGTCGTTTGCCTTGCTAGCAGCAGTGGGCGGGTC
Source organism: Pseudogymnoascus sp. VKM F-4281 (FW-2241) (assembly GCA_000750745.1). Classification (NCBI taxonomy): domain Eukaryota; kingdom Fungi; phylum Ascomycota; class Leotiomycetes; order Thelebolales; family Thelebolaceae; genus Pseudogymnoascus; species Pseudogymnoascus sp. VKM F-4281 (FW-2241). The sequence continues at coordinate 12,545 of JPJV01002460.1, forward strand.
TCCATCTGTCTAGATGTCGATGGCGTCGAAGCCCAATGGCTACCCATTCGCAAATCCAAGCAACTGCTGTTCCCCAAACCCACTACACCACCATCGCTCTTAACATACCAAGTCTTGGAGACGCTTCGATCCAAAGAAAATAGGGAGGACAACTGGCCTATGTTTAGTGAAGACGTAGCGTCGAGGTATTCATTCTTCGTCACGAACTGGTCCAACGTTACATTCATTTCACTCTCGGCGTGGGTTTTCAGACTTGAAAGCGATTTGCAAAATGGACCAGCTGCAGGGATCGATTTCCGCCTTGATCTTCTTGCCAAGGGTGAAAATTTCATACGCGATCGACTTATTTTTAATAATTCGCAGGGCGACGAGTCATTATCTGCTTTAGCTGCCTGCACAAGCATCAGAGATCCGGATTTGGGCTATTTCCTCCTGACGAACTCTTCTCATGGTCCTATAAGTCTGACATTGGCCACTCCCGAGGACTCATTTAACATGCGGCGACTTGTCACGGACTCGCCATCTAATGAAGATTTCGAGTCGCAGGAGCAGCCATTGGTTCTGTGCCCACCAAGACCAGTCTATGAACCCCCTGCAGCGTTCACAGCACCTTCAAACCTTCCAGAATGGCACGACAACCTTCGACATAGTAAAAATAAAAGGCTGCTTCACGAGCCTATCAGACTGTCACCAGCAACGTTGACCATATTCGCCGATGCCCACAAGATCGTGAGCGAGGAGACCCACCGGATCAATGGCGCAGCAGCTGAGCTGTTCCGTCGCTGTGAGAAGCTGCAAGTTGATCTCCAAGAGCAGATTGCAAAGGCCAACGAAGTCGCGAACAGGATTGAGCAAGTCATTGGAGATGATAACGATGTTGATGACAGTTACGTGGGCGCGAATCAAAGCATCGAAGACCGTATCGAGAATGCCAAGGACAGACAACGAGAACTGACGGAGCGGGTTGAGAACATCAAGAAGAAAGTTGGAAGATCGGTTGTGAGGGAGTTGAGCGACCGGGAAAAGATATGGTTTGAAGAGATCACTGCGTTAAATAAGAACATCTCTGGCGCTGAAGAGGATATGGGGGGCGATCTGAGAAGTGGCAGGAAAATGGAGTTTTGGAGGCGCTTTGAGGAGGTTAAAAGCTTGAAGGAGGGAATCGTAGAAGAGGTTGCTAAGATAAGTGAAACGGAAGGGACCCAGGCTACAGAGGTCGCTAGGGATGAAGGTGTTCCGACGGATATTCGGCGAGGAAAAGTCGCGCAGGTCATGCAGCTTATCGAGAGGGAGACGGCGTTGGTCGAGGGTGTAAAGGGAAGGTTGGAAAGACTCAGTTTGGTGTAGGATGATATGTGTTGATTATAAGGGTGGCTTTATTATGTAGCAATATGACAACTTACGATAGGACATGATTCCGTTGAGTATTTTTTCCGTTACAATGTGTCTGTAAAGACATTGATGAACGATGGCGCCGAACATGCTTCGTAGCATTCTTGAAGACTGGCAACCACAACGCGTCCTTCTTAATCAGCGAAGAACCCATTTGTAACATTGTCTCCTTTCTTCAATGCTGCCACTATCAAAACAGCGATTGCAACAGGTACCAGAGTCCCCTCTAGCGCTGCTCAATCAGATATATAGATCGGGTTCTTGTCATCGCCAGCGGCGCTTATTTGATGCTCCAGATTCACTTTACTAAGCGCTACCGCGAACCTTAATTCAAGCGAATGTGGGGTGGGGCGGTATTGCGCACAAGACCCCACCAACGTTTTGGTTGGAGACCGAAGTTGACAGCTCAGCCTCCCGCAGCGGCCAACAAGACGACGGAGATATACATACACATGGACTGAAATATATATGGCCTCGCATATAATCAACATATCAGTTTACTCAAGTGCGCCTAATACTCGCTAGCATGGCGTCCAACCCCACCGCTACCTTGAGCAAACTCCTCGGCTCAGCAACTATCGATGACCACGAGGAGGTTCTGAGAGCCGCCAATGCTATTCTCAAGAAGTCGAAAACAGACCAGGATGCGCTACGTACTCGTGTCATTGCGCTGCTTAAGCTAGACCGCTACGCAGATGCTCTCCGCGCCCTCGACGACGGGGGAGATGCTCTCAGCGAAATCTGCCACGTTGAGAAATCGTACGCGCTTTACAAAACAGGCCAACTCGAGGCCGCACAGAAAATTTTCGGGGAGGTGACATCAGTGTCTCGGGGCCTACGACATGTCGCTGCACAGGTTGCATATCGTGCCGAAAACTTCGAGGAGGCTGGGGAGATATACAAGCAGTTAAGCGTTCAGGACGCGGCGATTGAGGATGAGGAGAATGACCTTAGAATCAATACGCTTGCGGTGGATGCGCAACTTGAGTGGCAGGGCAATGGAGACAAGGTGGAGAAGAGCAGGAGGAAACCGTCGAGGGAGGACTTTGAAGCTTTCGAGACGGCGTACAATGCTGCTTGCGGATGTGTTGCGAGGGGCGATCTAAGCTCTGGTTCCGTCCTATTGAAGAGGGCTAGAGACCTTTGCGAGTCCTTGGATGAGTTGACGGATGAAGAGAAGAAGGCCGAAATCCTGCCTATTATGGTGCAGCAGGCTTACGTGTTTACGAAACTGGGCAAGTCGCATGAAGCTGAGACGATACAAAAAATGATAGATACATCAGAGTAAGTAGTCGACTTCAGATTGAGGATGATAACCTAACCTTGTTGCAGGATTCCAGAAGCCCCCACACGTCTCGTTGCACAAAACAATACCTTTGCGTGTCAAAAACAGGAAAACCCTTATCTCACAGAGCGCCTGTTCGAAGCCATGCCAACTGTGCCAGATACCGAGAAGCTCTTTAAATATCAAGCAAGCATAATCGAGAGAAATAGATATGCTATTGATTTACAATCACTTAAGTACGATGGAGTCATAAGGTCGACAAGCAAGGCCATCTCGAAGGTTCCTGCGCCCACAACCTCCGCATATGTCAATGGTCTCTCGTCTGTTAATGCAGCCGCACATACAAAGTGTCAAAGCGATAAAGCAAGCATTAAGACGCTCCTTTCCCTACTACAGACGAGGCCAAACGATGTTGGCCTTGTCTTGACCATTATTCAGCTTTATGTGCTCGCCCAAAACCCTGGCCCCGCAACCGCACTTCTCGAGTCATTCTTTAAACGCCTCGAAGAATCAGCGACGCCAGCAGAGCTAAATGTTCGCTATTCTCCTGGTCTTGTGGCCCTTATAGTATCTCTATATCGCCTCCAGGGACGCAAAGGGCCCACGAAGGTACAGCTTGGCAAGGCCGCCTCCTACTGGTCTAGCAAGTCAGCGCCATCCGATGAGCTTCTTAAAGCAGCAGGGCTATCCCTCCTCGAGTCTTCCAATCCCGAGGACCTGAGAGCTGCAGCTGATTTCTTTGGCTCCCTCCGAAAACAAGATCCCAATGATCGCATTGCCCTCGCCGGTTATGTCGCCTCGGTTGCAACTACGGACCTATCCCTCGTCTCTGCTGACCTCGCAAAGTTGTCTCCGGTCGATCGCCTTATTGGCTCAGTGGACTCCGCAGCTCTCGAAAGTGCGGGTATAGCTTCCCTCCCAGTGACAATGTCTACAACCAGCCGAAAGCGCTCGGCACCTGCCGAAGAGAAGCCACGGAAGAAGCGTGTCAGGAAGAGCCAGTTGCCGAAAGACTATGTTGAGGGCAAGGAGATGGACCCGGAGAGATGGCTGCCGTTGAAGGACCGAAGTAGCTACCGGCCGAAGGGGAAGAAGGGAAAGAAGAAGGCGGCAGAGGCTACACAGGGCGGTGTAGTGAGAGAAGAAGAAACCGTGGAATTGGTTGGGGGTGCTGGAGTAGCCAAAGTGCAGAATTCCAACAAGGCTAGCAAGAAGAAGAAAGGGAAGAAGTGAATGGTCACGGACTGCCTCATAGAAGTATATCAAGCATCTATTTGGCTGTAGTTCATAAATATGATCTGATTGCTCATCTCTTCACATTTTAACCTCCAAACGCCCGTTCGAAGACAATCCAGTGGTTGTAAGCTTGTGAGAAGTAGGTTTTTCAGTATTATACTATACAACATGATCATCCATACATATATCATACATCCGTGCATCGCCGGCCTCATGCACTCTTTGTACCTCCTACAGCTTTCGTATCCTCCACAAACGGTTTGTCCATCAGTGGGCTTTTCTTCCCGACCAGCACTTTCAATGCATCCGGGTCGCTCCACTTCCAGTTCCCCATCTGCATCTCCAATTCATCTGTGGCCTCAAGGTCCATAAGGCTCTTTCGCATATATGCTACGACTTTCGCTAACCCCTTGACATCCACATCCTCCCCACCCTTCCACACATTTCTCCACACGGCACTGGCAAGTGCTGCATCTCCCCGAACAAGACCCTCATCATATGCGAGTAGAATACCACGCCACTGAATGAACATGTCCTTGAGATACTTGTTTCGAGTCCCGCGCGCCTCCATGTTGTGAGAAACGACCATGCGGTGTTCGGCGTCGTAGAAGAAGTGATCGATGAGATGTTGTTGGTATATGGAAGAGGTGGAGGCGGGGAAGCAGCGGAGGCGCACGGTCAGGAGGTACATGTGGAGCATGGTTACTTGCGACCAAGTGCTGAAGGTGGGCTTGAGGCCGAGTTCTACAGACGTGAGTTAGAGACAGTGTAGGTCAGGAGGTAATGGGAAGAGTTACCAGTGTGCCACCAGCCGGAGCCTTCGCCCAAATCCTCCCCGTCGGCCGTCTTGGGCATCTCCTCATCTTCCATGGCGGCTTGAGGAATCGTATAGTCAGCCTGGACAGCACATTGGCGGTAGAGCACTTCGGCTACACCGTAAGCTGAGTATGTCCCGGCTGTTTTCGTAAGCGCTGCAAGTCCATCGGCCGCGAGTTTGGAGGTCTGCCTGCTTTCGTTTTCGATGTTTTGGCTGGCGGTTGGGTTTGAGCCCGTTACCGGGTCAGTAGGTTTAAGAGGGGATGCAGCAGCCGTATCTGAATTTCGAGGGCTGGCGCGTAAATATCGTGTTGTCGCGAACCTCCGAGAAACTCTCGCAATCTGGGGCGTTTTTCGGGACTATTGCAGAAGTTAGACAATGACTGGGATAACAGCATAGTGGGATTTACAAATTGTGCCTGTCTCTGAAGCGTCCGTAGACATACTGTGCACCCTTTAGATGCCATGATGCGCCAGGTATACACTCCTTTCGAAAGCTAGATTATTTATTTGCTCTATCCGCGTATCACGATATCGATTTATCGGTCTGGCGTGCAGGGGTTATGCACCACGGTGCAACGTTAATCCGCGATGTGGCCCCATACGTCAGAAGAGTGATATAAACGTCGATGGAGTGCGGCCAAATTCCTGTGCCTATACAAACTATTTGCTGTACCTCTTGTCACATTCTCAATAATAATAATAAATTGTAGGTTTAGAGGTGGATCCTTGTATTTAGGTGTTGTTCCATTGTCAACGGGGGTAGAATCTACCAATTGCTACTTCATTTTCACTTCCCAACCTTTATCATCTCGCACAATCGCCATAAAATCATCGATAATAATCTCTTCGCATAAAGATCGAGGCGCATCATACGGGGTAGTTTGTAACCCGAGTAACCCATACTCGGCCAGGCAAGCTCTTCCCGGTCTGTCAGTTCAATGGTCCTTTGATCTCGAAGTCCTCAACCCAAACCCGAACTTCGCCATTGTTTGCATAATCGTTTGAGGCCAAGAACAATTCTCCGGATTTATTATAATCTTCCAGACTCTCTCTGACTGGCTTCACAGCATCATTTTGGAATGCAACAAGCTGCGAAATGTCGCCTCCGACTGGCCTGATCGCCGCAAGGAATATCTCCGAAGCACGCTTGTTGGCGAGCTCCCGATCAGTGTACACCTCAAGCGGTTTGGAGGTTTGGGTGAGCGTGATTTCTTTTGTTTCGGGAGGTGCTGTGGAGTCAAGTGACAGCTGGTGAACATTGGCTGCCAGGTTATGGCCAGAGTTGTCGGAAGGTTCAACCTCACCCTCTTCCTCTTCTTCAAATAAGGCGTCGATTGCGTCCCCGGGGCTTTCAGTTTTGCGGTCAACGGGTGTTTCATTGTCATCCTGGTCCATATGCGTGATTTGTTTTGTCGCGCCGCTCTGATCTGTCTCCATAGTGTGTTCCGCCTCGTCGCTCTGATCGATTTCCACGGTGTGTTCTGCCTCTTCATTCCGATCTATCTCCATGTTTTGCTCTGTCTCTTCGCCCTCACTGGCCTCATCATCATACGAACCCATGAGAGTTTGAACTTTCTTGGTTATCGATTTGAAAATAAAGTACACCTTTGGCTTGAATACGACCTTGACCTTTTCATGCTCAAAATCATCCAAATCTCCGATATATTGAGCCTGTGCCACCACATCAACACATTCGATTATGTCTTCTTCGGAATCAATGGCGGCCCTGCCGTTGAACAGTCCTGTCTCCTTCGAATAATATTGAGATATCTGAGGTTTAGGCATTGATGGGCCCCAACGCGTCCGTCTCAGCTCTTCTTCTGCGAATTCATTCGCATCGTCTCTATCAAAAAACTGTTTTATGGTGATGGGCAGAGATGTTTCTTGGTCTCTAATCTCCGATCGCTGAACTGAATAGATGTATACCATTTCTTTGTCTTGGAGGTGTCGTGGCTTTGTTGGTACAGTGGCCTTGCTGTCAAATGCGACGCTCTGGGAATTGACAGCCCTTCCAACGGCTGCAGTTGCTGTGATATTTGAAGCACGGCCCCGACTATCAGGATAGGCAGCTAAATCTGGCTTGTCTATTGGAGTGGTGTCTGACTCGTCGTCGTCGGGATCTTCCTCCGAGACTTCACTTTCACTATCGGCGTCATCCCAAGGGTAATTGATTTTGTCGTCGACAATCTTTGCGTCAGCAGCTTCTTGGAACTGGCTTAGCGAGCCGTTTGATTTGCGAAGCCGCGCCATAATCCCGCCGCATCGACCCTTATCGCTCTTGGAGTTATTGGGTCTGCTGGAGTTGACTTCATTGACGTCAATGTCTTCATACCCGAACCGAACTTCAGAGGATGGCATCATCCTCTTCTCTTTTTCGTGTTTTTTATGCCGCTTTGCTACGTATTCTTGCTATCATCGATGTTAGCACAAGAAGAACAGTTCCTATGAGATCAACTTGCCACCTGTCTCTCTATAAGCGATTTGAATTCGTATTCACTCATATACCTGCTCTGTTCCGCGTTGTCTCTCTGAAGTTTTACCTCAAATCGTTTCTTTGCCTTTTCAACCAGGCGCGTTTCTTCCTTTTCGCGCCTCCTCGCATCACTGTCGGATGGGGTCTTTTCTCCTGATGGCGCAAGCTCCTTTGATTTCTTGCTTGTTTTGTGCCCTAGGAAGCACTGCGTTTCGGAAGAAAACTTCTTGGGGGATATTGGAATCCCTCTCATCGTGTTTGAGCCATCTCTCGCATTCGTGGGTATGGTAGGGGGTCTCGCATTCAATACTTTATCCACCGCACCTTTTATCTCTCCCTGAACTTGTCCCATTAGAGTTGCGGAAAGCTTTTCGAATAAGACGGCAAAGTCTCCCTGCAATTCAGCTCTCTCACGTGCGCGTTCCTGGGCTGAAGCTTCGTCGCGCATCTTTTGGTCCGCTGACAGCTTCTCCTTGTGGTGTTCTATAATAATACTGGAGACTTTTGTCTCAGTATTCGCAATTCTTGCTCCCCTCCAGCCTGCCAGCGCTCGAAGAGAAATATCTTGTGAGCCTGGTATCTCTTTTATCGTTGCGGCAATATTAGATGCTTTCTGTTCTGTATTCGGGGCAAGCGTTTTTATGTTTGGGATGGTCTTTGGTGGGGATGTTGGCGTTAATGGGGTATGTTGAATATGCGTCCCTGGATGGCCGACAACACTCCTATGGGTAGGTTCGGTTTCATCCGAAGGGTCAAAGACAACCTGCTCAGGGACGAAAAGCCCTCCGTCGTCGACTGGGGACGCAGGTGTTTTGATGGCTGTCGCTGTGGCCCTTCCGCCACATTCCCCTCTTCCAACTTGCCCTTTTTTGGCTGTTCTTAAACTTGTAGCAGCAAGTCTAGAAGCTTCAAGAGTTTTCTTCAGGTTTTCCGCATCTTGCTGTCGCTTGCACTCAGCTGCAGCTTCCTTCTCTATAGCAGCAGCTTCTCTCTCGCTCTTCTCTTCCCTTTTTCTCCGCAGCACTTCTTCCGCTTTACGTTTCTTCTCTTCATGTCGTTTCTTGTCTTCTTCCTCACGCATCCTTTGGATTGCCACTCGTTCCTCTTGAGTTTTGCTTTTCCTCAATTCTCTTTCAGCTCTTTCAACCTCCTTCTGCGTATATTCACGCTCAGCACTCTCTTTTTTTTCCATTTCCAATTCTTCATCCAGACCTTGTCGGCATCTTCTTCTGGCTTCTACTTCTCGTTTATGCATTTCTTCTTTCTGAATGCTGGTCTGGATTCGAGCTTGGGCTGCTTCGTTGATGGGTTCCTCGAACAGAGCGTTTGTATCATTAGTTTTAGCCGCCATGTCCTCCTTCTCCTTGATTTTGGCATAGGCCTCCGCTTGTTTTTGTATTTTCCCGATGGCAGCATCTTGGACCTTCTTTGGCCATTTCACTCCGGATTTGCTCTTCCGGAATCCGTTTATAGCATCATTTTTCCGTTGTGGCGGATCGTCAAGACCAGACGTCAAAGGGTGAATGCCCCGACGGCCTTGGGCGAAGTTTATTTTGGGCACTGGTAACTGAGATGCAGTAGCTGTGTCGATTTTGGTTTCGTTGATGATAAAGCTTTCAGGATACCCAGTCTCGTCTTCATCATCATCAATTATGAATGGCCCGGTCCGCTTCACAACAGGAAGCTTTCGGTTATTTACTTCATTAGCGAAACTGGTTTCACTTCGGGACTGGATGACACTCTTTTGTGTTGCATCTGGGTGTGACTGTATTGGTGAAGGCTGAAACCCTTGGGGTGAATGCTGAAATCTTTGAGATGAAGGTTGAAGCCCTTGTGGAGTACGTTGAATTCCTTGGGACGGATATTGAGAGCTCTGGCCAGAAGTACCGACTCCGGATACGGCATACTGCCCTGATCGCTGGTGAGCTGCAGGCAGTGGTACACTTTGGTATCGGGAGGTGGTGAATTTCATGTCATTTTGATTGCCTGTGTGTTCCTGCAGAGCTGCAACACTGGATGCGCGAGAACCTCTTGAGATTTGTGGCTGAAAAGGCTGTCGGGAGCTATTTTGTGGATGAAAAGTATTAGACAATGATTCTCTGCCACCAGATTGTCGATAATCCGGTATCGCATATGGAGATGACCTTGAGGGTGACGCATAGTTTCTCTGTGGGGTGGATTGATAAGAACTGGTATAATTTCCCTGCCTTTGGCTTGCCGATTCAGACGTCAAGGTGATTCGAGAATGGTACTCTACTGAATTTGGCTGGGTGCCTGATTGATGATGTGACCTAACACTGTCAGCAAATTTGAAAGCCAAGTGATTGTGTCAACAAACTTACACAGACGGTACAATGTTCAACTGTGGGTTAGTAGGTCGATGCTGGGCTTGTTCGCGCTGAAGATTTGCCAAAGATGGTGAATCGAGGGGACTGTGGGGATTGATATTTTTATTGGTCCCTGCATGGATCTCCTCTTGCCTGCCATATGGATGTGAATGTGAGGCCTCAAGGCTATTTCGGGGGCGTTTCACTGGGTAACCCTGAATGTCGAGGATCTGGCTTCCAGGCCTTTTGGTGTTGAACGGAACGTTGTATTCGCGGGACCAAGTCTCTACTTCGGGCCCTTCTTGGTATTCGTTACTCGGCCTCGTAGACAAAACCCTGCTGGCATACCCATTTGAGATGAATGCCATTTTGGGTGATTGTTGAGAAATCTGTGTTGAATGAGGTTGTTGTGATGAAACCGTAATGGCGATTCAGTTGGCTGCGCACAGTTGCCCATAAGCCGAGGAGGTTGCGTGAATATAACTGGGAGGATGAGCAAGGGTGCCAGCTATTAGTGAAGCACTTGAGTGGTATTTATATTATAAGGTGGACGTGGATGTAAGAGTGGAGAAGAAGGATGGAGGAGCGACGCCAAAAATACGTCTATTTATCTTGCTCGGAGGAGGCTGGCTATTAGGCGGCATCAGTATTACTGTTGGTAAGAAAGTAAGGCTTTGACGATAAAAAGAAGGGATTCGACGAGAAAGTAAGGTTTGACAAGAATAATAAGAAGGTGAGAATAGACGGCGGCACAAGAAGGTATGAATTATGGACTTCGATATAGAACATCGTTGTGAAATAAATATTTGCTAGTAAACAACCTATATATATATAAATATCGAAAGCCTTTTTCCAATTACAAGCATTGTTCTTCTCATATCTGCCTTTCTATTATATATTATTATCTTTCCTGAGATATCAATCTCCGTATAAATGAAATCAGATGTGGTTTTCACTTTAATATCAGATGGGTGCCGGTACGCAATTCTATATCTATTCATCTTACGCTAATGTCACTTTGCCATGGACCCCGTTCCATGAATGGCTCTCCAACAAGACTCGGTATGCATCGCGGTTGTCATAGACTCTATTCTCTGAAGGACATAAAAATACAACGGTTATAGGCGGTCTAAAGCCATAGTCTTCAATATCAGTCATCTCTGCGCCAGACCGTATTCCTGGAGGGATTCAGTAAGAACACGGTAATGGACTTTATAATCTGTAGTTTTTGGTCCCTTTGTATTGAAGAAATTCGTAGAAGACATTTTATAACTAAGATAAATCAAAACTACGAAGAATGTTGCTTATATTTGTAGTATTATACAGCAACAAAACTGACTTCTAAAACGTGAAATTTATAATCTCACGTTAGATTCAGATATGCTGATAAATTATTTAAAGCTAATCAAAGTCCACGGCTCCTTTATATGTACTTCTCCTAATCCACCACGCAATTACAGCAGCAATTACAGTAGTAAATAGAAAGACAAATATTTGGACGTGTGGGATAATATCTAGTTGCGAACGTGAGAAGCTTCAGTGACACGATCACAGCTAACAGAGAGTGACATCTCGTTGCTCCGCTCTCAAATAATTTAGTGTATTTATTTCGATTATGTTCATATTGTAACGTTTATACTAGCGCGTTATAAGATTATGTGCAGCAACGTGGCCATCATTATCAGGCGGGTTCCCCTTATTCCCCTGGTTGAGGGACCAGCAGTGTTCGGCACGGATACCAATATACCCTTGGTATCCGAGTATATACCCGGGTATA
>JPJV01002461.1:0-27501 GCA_000750745.1 Pseudogymnoascus sp. VKM F-4281 (FW-2241)
CTCTTCCCCCACCCGTCCCCTCCTCCAAGTCCCCGCCGAACCCGAATCAGAGCCCGAATCCGAACCCGAAGATGCCTCTACCCTCCAACCTGCCAGCTCCAACAGCTCCATGCACTTTCCCGACCGCTACCAGACACCCCGCCAGCGCGATGTGCGCCGCTACTTCGCCTTCGCAAGCGCCATCGTCTCCTGCCTCTGCGCCGGCTCCATAACAGCATACTCCTTATACGGACACCTGTTCCAAGAGCGCCTGCGCTACACCCAGCTACAGGTGAACATTGTCTCCATCACTGCCGAGCTGGCTATGTACCTCCCCGTCCCCATATTCGGATACCTCTGCGACCGCGTCGGGCCCGCTCCGCTCTCCCTCTTCGCCGGCATCGTCTTCGGCCTTGGGTATACCCTCGCAGCGTTCACGTATCGTAGTGGCGCGGCGGAGGTGGTTGTGCCTGAGAGGCAAGGGGGGTGGCCGTTTGCGTGCATGGTCGTGGCGTTTGTGTTCATTGGGATGGGGACGGCGAGTATGTATCTCTCGGCTGTGACGACGTGTGCAAAGAACTTTGGGCGCGGACGGCATAAGGGTCTGGCGCTCGCGGCGCCCATTGCGGCGTTTGGACTGAGTGGGATGTGGCAGAGTCAGATTGGGAGTCGGGTGCTGTATGAGCGGCTACCTGGGGGCGGGAAAGGGGATGTGGATCCGTTCATGTATTTCCTGTTCTTGGCTGTGACGTTGTTGGCTGCAGGACTTCTGGGATCTGTGGGTTTGAAGGTGGTGGGTGAGGATGAGCTGATTGATGATGCGCTAGAGACGCTCGAGGCTAGCGGGCTGTTGCAAGATAGTGCGTTTTTCAGGGGAAACGAGCCGCCGCGGGACTATGGCTCTATCAATGGCCATGATTCCTCGGATGATACGGCTTCAACTAGGCGACTGGCAGCGGCGGCTAAGGCGAGAGAGGCTGCAAGAGAGGCGCTCGAGGCGCGCAAGAAGACATTCCTGCTTAACGAGGAGACGCGCATCTTCCTGACTGACCCGACGATGTGGCTTCTAGCGCTTGGGTTTTTCCTCGTCACCGGCCCTGGAGAGGCATTCGTCAACAACCTCGGTACCATTATCGGGACGCTCTACCCACCCATCGTCCCTGGTATTAAAGGCGAGACCCAAACCACAGCAGCCACGCATGTGAGCATCGTCGCCGTGACGAGCACCATCGCGCGAATTCTCACTGGGACACTCACCGACCTCCTGGCGCCCACCTCACGCCCAAACGAGAACATGGCCGCGTCCATGTCGTCCCTCCGCCCGCCCTCGCTGAGTCCCTCTCGCCTCACCATTTCCCGCATCGTCTTCTTGCTCTTCTTCTCCTTGCTCATGACAGGCGGACAAGTCGCACTGGCGAGCGGCTTCGTGCAGGGCCACGGAGAACGCTTCTGGGTCGTCTCGTCGGCTATCGGTGCCGGGTACGGTGCTATTTTCAGTATCACGCCTATTATCATCAGCGTCATCTGGGGTGTTGAGAATTTCGGGACGAATTGGGGAATTGTGGCTGTGGTGCCGGCATTGGGAGCAACAGTGTGGGGAGTGGTGTATAGTAGTGTGTACCAGTGGGCTGCGTCGAAGGGGGGAATGGAGGATAAGGATACGGATGTGCTTTGCTATGGGCGCCAGTGCTATGAGACTACGTTCTGGGCCATGGCGGGGAGTGTGTGGCTTGCGTGTCTGTTATGGGCCTGGGCGTGGAAGGGTCCGGGAGGATGGTCCCAGAGGGGTATTGCCGTTTAAGACGGCCGGGGGTTTGGATTAAGGTGTATATACGGAATTGGCGCGCATGGGCGTAGAGACTTTAGTGCCTGGTTTATATTGGGGTTTCAGGCGATACAGGGAGGTGCATATTAGGTACGCGAGCATTATTTAAAGCCGCAGGCAGGGAATAGTGAATATGATGATATTATATTTACCTACTATTAAACGAATTCCAAACCGCGATAGTAGGCCCGAGAACCACTGCTGTAGCCACAACAACAACAGCAATAATCCCATTCCTCACGTTCCTCGGCGGCGGCCCCATCTTCCTCATCAACCCCTCCAACCTCTCCGCCATACTCTCCTCCGAAAACTCCGCTCTCACCCTCTCCCTCCCCGCCTGGCCCATCTTCTCCAACTCCTTCGCCGTCATCTTATGCAACACCGAATCCATCACCTTCGTCCAGTCCTCCACCACCTCCGGATCCCTCAACCACCCCGTCACCCCATCCACCACCGTCTCTAGCGGGCCCCCCGTATTCGCCGCCAGCACCGGCGTCCCCACCAACATCGCCTCCAGCGGTACAATCCCAAAGTGCTCATTGGCCGGGGTATACACCAGCAGCCTTGCACTTCGGAGCAGCGCATCCTTCAACCCACCCGGCACAGACAGCAGGAACAGCACCTCGACATCATCCGGCACGCGCAGCGCGGTGACGAGGTTCTTGGTCGTGGCTGTCTTGAGGCCAAGCCCCTCCGCAAGAAGGAGTAGGTCCTGGTGGTAGACGACGTTCTCTGTGATGCGCGGATCGTAGCCGCCTGCGAGTACGAGGCGGACGGACGAGCGGGCGTGCTTGGGGAGCCCGGCGAAGGCTCGGATGGCAAGGTCGATGTTCTTCTTCGCCTCGAAGCGGTTGATCGACAAGATGATGTTGGTGTCTTGCCAGGTGAGGGTGTTGTCGTCGGTGGTCTCGGCGGGTTTGTCGGAGACGTCAACGCAGGGGTAGATGATGGAGAGGGTGCGGGAGGCGGCCAGGGAGGGCCATTGCGCCGTAACGATGGATTTAGTGAAGGCGGAGTTGACAGCGATGGAGGCGGCGAAGGACATGCTCCATTCTTCCCAAGCGTCGAATGGGAGGCGGTAAAGTGCTTTGTACCATTTTTGTCGGCCTTTGGCGAGGAGGAGGTCGGGGAAGTGGCAGTAGAAGAGGGTTCGGACTGCGGGGTGTAGGGCCTGGAGGAGAGGGAGGCCGGCGGAGAGTTGGTCGGCGAAGAATACGGTGGGTTTGAGGGCTGAGAGTTCGGAGGAGAGGCTAATTTGGAGGATTAGGTGGATCTGGCGCAGGATGGCGCAGAGGATGGCAAAGCGGGAGAGGATCGTGGCTGGGATTATGGTGTTTCCCCGGACGCGGACGTCGAGCGTGCCTATAATTATCAGCGTCTACATTCATGTGCATAGCTATGGGCAGACATACCATCGCGCGCTTCATCGAAGCAGTGCTGGGGATCACAGTGGCTCGTAAAAATTGTCACCTTATGTCCCCGTTTCTGAAGGCCGACGGCGGCATCTACAATCAAGCGCTCAGCGCCGCCAATGCCCAGATCTGGGTGGAAGAAGACGATACGTTCCGTCTTCCTTTTTTCCGTCATTGCTGCGGCTATGAGGCTTTCATCAAGCTCCAACTTCTGCTAGGCCGATATGACAGATTATATCCCTGACGTCGTTCACGTTGTGGGGCATTTTGGTAGCCTTGCACTAGCAGCCTTAGGCATTAGGGAAGGCTGAGCATTGAGTGGACGCACATGGTTGGCATGTGAACAACTACGTGGAGTAGAACATCGCGACATAAATTTGAATATTTGGATTTAATCGTCAAATACCGTCGTTTATTATGTAAGGGGATAGTCTATATTGAGTCTCTGTATGTTTCTTAGTTTAATGGGAAAAATCATATGCAAACGTCACCCCTTGCTTGGCAAGGCTGATCGAGTAATCATTATCCGCCTGCCTCGGTAACTTTCTCGGAACACAGGAGGCTGCCATGCCGCCTTCTTAATAATAAAGTCCTTCAAGCACTTAAATCCTCATAATCGTCTCCTACCCACTACAGCTAACCTCTGTTTTATCACACCTCATTCACAATGGCATCACCAGCAGGAAAGACGCTCTTCAGCATCCCCATCAAGTCATCAGGTGGCTCGATAACCGTCACCGAGCCCGCTCCATTAACCTACCTCCTCACCTTCAACTCTGCTCCGGACAACCGCCTGGTCACCAGCTTCCTCGAGGCCTTCCTCATCGCCCTCGACATTATCGAAGTCCGCTACCCCCACGGCGTCGTCATCACCACCTCCGGCATCACCAAATTCTACAGCAATGGCCTCGACCTCGACCATGCCCTCAGCACCCCCGGCTACTATTCCATGCTGTACAAGCTCTTCGCCCGCCTGGCATCCTACCCCATGCCCACAGTCGCTTGGCTTAACGGCCACGCCTTCGCTGGAGGTTTCATGTTGGCCATGCACCACGACTACCGCGTCTTCAACCCCTCCAGAGGCTACCTCTGCCTGAACGAGCTCGACTTTGGCGCGCCGCTTAAGCCGGCTATGTTGAGCATTTTTGAGGCCAAGCTATCCCCTGTTTCTTACAGGAGCTTGATTCTTGAGGCGCATAGGTTTACGGCAAAGGAGGCGTTGGAACAGCAGATGGTGGATAAGCTAGGCGCGTGGGAGGAGGTGTTGGCGTTGGTGGAGGAGAGGAAGCTGACCCAGCGATCGAAGAGTGGGGTCTATGGTGTGTTGAAGCAGGAGATGTATCGGAAGGTTATTGCGGACTTGGAGGGACATGAGGAGAGAGTGAAGAAGGATGCGCGGGATGAGGAGAAATTAGAGAAGGTTGCACGGGGCAAGGAGGACAGGGTGCAGGCCTGGGAGGCTGCGACGAAGGGAAAATCTAAGTTGTGAACAATGGGAATACTAAAGAATATAATTATATAACAATGTAACAGTATAAACAGTCCCCTTTTCTTCCTCACCAACGCCAAGGCGGAAAGAGATGAAGGCCATATTGTCGAGAGTTAGTATGGTTGAAGTGGCTGGGTGTTGTCATTCTAGAGCGGATGGACAGATAATGGCTTCGGGAAGTGATACAAAACGGGACGATGTTCTGGGACACTCAGATTTCAAGACTATTGTCGGTATCATTGATGGTTGGCTCACTATCTATTCCCACTATCCTATTCGCGTAAGAAGGGCAAAGGGCATCAGTCAGGTGCTTATGAATGGTTCAGATTGTCTCCTCAAATCCTTCAACGTCCTGTTCTGGAGGTATATTCGTGCATACAGTAGTTATGCCTTCCAGAGATATTATTGCCGTGATATATATGCATTATATCCGACGTATGTAGGTTACACTCCCACATAACCTATCCCACCGAGCATTGCAACAAGCAGCGGGTTGTTTTGTACTCTGATCTGAAGTTGAGGTGTAAATGGGGATCCAAGTCTCCATGCCCACAACAACCCCCTTTCCCACCTCCCTCCCCCTTATAATCCTCCTTCCTCAGGCCAACTACCCAACACTAGGCGAAGCAACCTTATAAGCCAACTTAACTCGTCTTCTTCCAAGCGGCACAGTGGCGTAGTGGAAGTACCACTATCAGGACAATCTGGCCAGCGGTGGAATGAATAAAGAGGTTACCAATTCGACTCCCAGCAACGACAACAACAAGAAGAAAAAACGAATACAACTCAAGACAACTCGACAACACTAAAAAGTAAAATCAAGTGATTTTCTCCTCATCAGATCGAAAGAGATTTTATGAGTCTTTTGCTTTTTTAAACTCTGGAATCCTTTTTGCATTTGTTATTGTGATCCCCGGTCTTATTATACATAAATCTCAAGACGGCGGTATCCCTATTATTACGCGTTTCGAAAAGTAAATAAACTATTTATAGGATGATCTAAATCATCTTAACAGTGAGTTATATTTTGCTACAGGAGTCGACTTACGGGGATAGGGTCCTGTTTTAGGCCTTCTCTCTATCTACCTCCTACTGTAATGGACTGTGAAAATCTCCCAAATAGGAGAATGTGACAGGAAGCCCCGGCATTGTAACAACGGTAGCTTCGTGACAACAGCAACCTCGCAACAAGGCGAATTATTACACTATACTGAACCTAAACTCCAGCTAGTCGCGGCTACCAATACGTTCCATTCCAAACCTTGTGATACGCCGGTCATAAAATGTTTGCCGTTATCAGTGTAGGCCATTTAATTCCACACGAGCAAATCATGGAAGAAAGTCCTCTATTTATACCCTGTTTCCAAGATATCTTCGACCGCATAGACACAGGTATAAGCGAAAGGGAAGAATCGTATCTTACAGTACAAATTCATATGATATGCCAATGTGGATGAATTATTATTATTCCCAACATACAGTAGCTGGTATAAAATCGCTGCCGAACTCCTGTACAAACCACCCCCATGGTGCATCATATGCCTCAAGATCCGAACCAAACACGTAAACTCTCCCAACCAAATACTCACGCAAGTCAAATTCCGTCCTAAAATGTCGTAATCATCGTACCTCCTTCCCGTCCTAGGTACTCGTCGCTCCTTCCGTTCTGAGTAATCCGTCGCCGTACTGTCATCCCCTGTAGCCACTTCTATATCTCGGCATTCCCCATGCAATCATTCACTTGAGATGCACACTCGGTCCTGCACCAACGTCTTCATCCTCATCTTGAACCTCATACGGATCAAGATGGAGTCTCGCATATCCCCTCGACCGCGCATAGAGTCCCCCCTGGCTCCTCTCATTCCGGAACTCGCTCACGTGTAACATGCATAGTATGAAGCACAAGATGCTGTACAAAGGTTACACGTCAGCAATCAGCCACATTTTACGTAAGGAAAGCTTAAAATGACAGATAACCCCCAAGGTGCTAGATAAAAGAGATAGGATTGAGATTGGAACTGTACTTACGCGGTTGCTCCCGCACAAGTTAGACCGCCTAGCTGGGCGAGGAAGCGCTTCTGGCTGGCGGCGCCGCAGGGGAGTCGCTTCCACGGGTCGGCGCCGGGAGCGGTACAGAAGTCGTATGGGGTGCCGTCTTCGGCGCCCGCGTTGACGGTTATGGAGTAGCTCATGATGCCAAAGATGACGAGGAGCGCAGAGATGGTGGCGGTGCTGGCAGCGGCGTAGATCTCTGGGAAGGGAGACTCAGTGGAGACAATGCGCAATATGTTGGCGATGCTGAGTAGCACCGTAATCACAAACTAGATCCGTCAGTCGGCACTTCATATAATCATTCGCGATCCAAAGTGAGAGAACTTACAGCTGCAACAACCAAGCCATACCCAGCCCACCCATACGGCGCTAACAAGTGCGTCTTCGCAGCTTCACTAAACAACTTCTCCGACTTGATCAACCCCAGACTCCATACCAGCAGCCATACTCCCCCGGCCGACGCGACCGCCGCAAACACATAAAACTTTGTAAGACGCTGATTCCGCGGCGTCATCCGCTCATAGAAGTCCAGTTCGCGCTCCCCTGGCGCTCTTGGCACGGGCCCCTCGCGATGCATCTGCTGATGGGGCAGCAGCCGCGACGGGTGGACGGGAATAGGTCGCATCCTGGCGCGGGCGGCCGAGCTCTCAGTTATAGAGGCGGAGGAAGAGGAGAGATTCATGGCGAGAAGAAGAGAAGGAGAAGGAGGAGAGGGAGACAAGGCAGCAATGGCGCGGGGATGGTGAGGCTGTTGTTGGGGGATAATTATGGCTTGGCAATTTGCATTCCGCGCGGGGGGCAAGGGATAGAAATATTTCAATAAATAAGCCACCGCGGTCTACATGAACAATGTTGGGCCGACGTCGTGTTGTGGCGGGAAAGTTATTATTGGAAGGTACTTCCAGGTACAACCGTCGTATCCGCGTCCGGCGTTTGCTTGGCGGCAGCGGATGTATCAGATATAAATGTGGGGGCTGTTTGTCTGATACATAAACAATGGACCTCACACAGTTGTGAGTGATGAGTCACGAGAAATCCGAATTTATATGGACTTTATGGTTTGTTGATTGTGATATTTCAAACCAGGGACATGGAACCAAAGCGTGGCACTACAAGCATACTGTACTATACTAGACCGCACGCTAGCTGGCACCGCAATATCCCGACACGGGAAGGATGTGACACTGTGGAAATGAAACCAAGCGGACGCCATGGCTGTCACTGGCCACCTCTATATCATTTCAATATAGGGCTGAGAATAGTAACAGAACACTGGAACTCTGTAATTTCATGGGTCTGATTTGACAATCAACATCGATAACCTCCATACCCAGCTTCTCTACTTAAAAAAACGAACAATCAAAGACGCCCCCCGCCCCTCTGTTTATACAAAAGCAAAACAGTTAATTTCCAACAAAACTCCACCCAATGCCGCCCTCATGGTATTGTACAACCAAGTCATTAAACATCGTCTCGTAAAAACGCTCAAGCAAAGCTATCCTCAGCCGGCCACTGGCTCTCCCGCTCCTCCTCCTTCTTCTCTTCTACCACCTGCTCCTCTTTCTTCTCCACCACCTCATCCTGCACGGGATCTACATCCCCACCTTTCGGCTCTTCATCCCGAGTTTGCGGCGCTTCCTCAGCTGCCGGAGCTTCGATTTGCCCCACAGTATTTTGAACAAGCCCAATCTTGACAAGCTCATCCCAAACCGCATCTTTGACGCCCGCAACATCCGTATTGGCTGGCAAGCCATCCAGCATCTTCAGTCTCTGACACCCACCCACCATCAACATCTCGTACACCCTCCTCCTCATCCTAGTCTCCATATCCAGTCGCCCAGAATATGCCATGTCCTTCGTCCCATCCGCATCAAGCAGTGTAAACGGGTCCTCGACGGGCACCTCGCCATCATCCTCGGCACGCTGGAGAAGAGCCACTCTCGTCTCTGTGACTGGAGGATAGAAGCCCAGCGTAACAGGATTGTTCCTCATGTCCACATTTGCCAGACTCGAGAACTGGCTGAGGACGCCGGTAGTCTTCCGTAGTCGAGTGAGACGATTGCCAGAGATATGAAGACGCTTGAGACGCACTATGCCAAGCAGGGGCTTGAGGTCATGCAGAGCGTTGAAGTTCAAGTTCAACACTCGCACGTTGCACATCATATGCCCAAACTCGGCGGGAAGTGATTCGAGACCGCAATTTGCGAGCTCTAGGTACTGGAGATTAAGAAAATCGACACTTGGTGCAAAGCTGGGAAGGAGATTGCCTGACAGGAATAGCTTCCTGACTTCAAAGCATTGGTCGAGGAATGACATGTCGATTATCGATTCGCGCTGCTCGCGCATTGAGAGGCTGTCAATGTGCTTTGCTTTCAGAAGACCAGTGACTTTCCCAAGGCGATTGCGGTCCAGGTAAAGAAGGCGGATATTGGGATAGTGGCTGACGTCAATCTGCTGGAGATTGTTGCCGCTGAGCTTGAGATACTTCAATCCATGATAAGTGTGATTTGAGCCCTCATTGAAAGTCTCTAGGCAGTTATCTTCAAGGTGGAGAGTCGCGAGCGATCGTAATTCTTCCAGGCCAGCAATGGCCTGTAGCTTATTTCCCTTGAGGTCAAGGTCCGTCAGCCGAGGAAGGTTGCACCCAGTGAAGTCTGCGGTGTGGACCGCATTGTTCCTCAGGCGGAGACTGATGAGACCGTCGAGACCAAAAATACCGTTTACCGACTCAATCTTGTTATTGTCTGCTCGGACAGCGCGCAGATGAACTAGATCTTTTAGTCCTTCCAATGTGGTAAGGTCATTGTTCGAGATATCTAGATACTGGAGATTCCTTAAGTGCTGCCACGAGGTCAGGTCAGACAGGCAGTTGTGTGTAATGCGAAGGTTTCTGATGGTTTCTGGGGTCCCATCAAGCTGGGAAATATCGTTATCAGAGACGTCTAGCTCCTCCAGTTGGCCACAGAATTTGCTCAACATGTGCAAACTATGTATTTTCTTCTTCTTCAGATCGATTTGCCTAATATGCGGCCAGTAAGGCTCGTAAGGCTCCACATCAGTTATACGCTGAACGAGGTCTTTGACAGTCATCGATAGTGATCTCTTCGAGCCCTGGTGGCGATTCACAGGAGCTACATAGCTGACTTCGAACGCAAAAGACTCTTCGGCATGGTTCATAGTGAAATCAGACAGCGGGCTAAGCTGGTAGAGAGAGCCGTGACCAATTCCAATATCGGCCGGAGTCCGTTGTACGGTTGAGACTTGACGAGAGGTGCTTCTCACTGGCATCGGGGTCGTGACAGCTATACTGAGATTCCTCCGAGCGCCCCCATTTTCCATATATTCTGCAAACGAATCTTCTTCGCGTTCATCTATACGAGACACAGGGCGCCTCGTGAAGTTCTGCCCCCCAAAGGAAGAGCAACGGGGCGCACCGCGTTGAGACGACCGAAGTTGAGTTGCAGATTCCCGTTGCTGAAAACTGGATGCTTCGGGCCGCCCATTGAAACTTTCATCTTGCTCCTCTTCATGATAGTGATCAAAAATATGAGACGCTGGGTGTTCATTCGAGTTCTCTTGAATCATAGATGGAAATGGCGACGAGAACGAAATAGTTACGCTTCGTCGAGGTTTGACATCGTTCCATACTTGTGACCTGCTCTCGTTGATTGAAATTTCCTCCTCGGCATCTTCTTCAATAACCTCCTTCAAGGTTTTTTCACGACTGTTGGCTATCGGAACAGTATCGGCAATGGCCTCGATATCGGATTTAGCTGCAACTTCTGGCTGCTCGTCCCAAGTCGTTGCTTGCGTGTCTGGAACCCCACCGCTCGATGTAGGCAGCGCAGAAAGTGACGGTTCGGATCCGCTGATTTTGGGTTCACTCGTAGGAGTGCTCCCAAATACGTGATGTGCACCAAGCTCTGCGCCTTTAGAGAAGTTAAACTGGCCTTGCTGGTATTCCTGAACAATTGAAAGACGGGATTCTTCACGCTGCTTTGCAGTTACAGCTCGTATCCTATGCATTTCCTGTATCTCATCCACAGTAAGATCCGGGATATCTCCAAAAGGATCGTCGTCATCCGAGGGCAACACATTCCCCAGCTTTGGGTCAGTGGCTCCTTTGCGCTTTACCCATATATTCTTTTCGCGGTCAAATACCATTCCTGCAAGCTGCTCTGGAATAAGGTGGGAAACAGTATGAGGTGCTATCATCCGTCGAGAATCCGAGTTTCTGGATGACCCAGTAGGTATTGACCGGTTAGTTGAGTGTCCCGAGGACGGATTCGATCCATGCGAGTGGGGAACCCCGTCGTCACCTGAGGCTTGCAAAGACGATGTAGAATGCTTTCGCTTTCGTTGTAATTCGGGATATTCTGTGATTTGGACATTTGGTGGATCGCTCTCGTAGGGTATGTCATGATTCAAAGTCCACCCGGTAGGCTTCGCACCAACCCCGTCTTCGCTTTTGCCCTCTTTGGGGGCTGCGTCTCCGTTGGCTTTTACTGGAACGGTTGACGGGATGGATGAGGCAACCAATGCGTCAAAATCGCTCCATTCTTCATACTTTTTCAAGTGGCTCAAGAGCTCTGGATCACTTTGCTCCTTTGTTTGCCGTGGCACAGGCGCACCACCTTCGCGACTCGGGGGCCTTGAAAATGGCTCTGTTGTAGACTCCTCGTAAGAATCCTCGTGGTCGGGATTTTGCGACTCGTTTGCCTCATTCATGCTGGATATTTCCGATTCCGACTCCTCGAGGCTATTCAATCCACTCTGAGGCCGCGATTTCCCTCGGATTCCTGCCATGATCTTTTTGGCTTCATCTAAGAAGTCCTGAGTAGTCACGGACGGCTTGCGGCTTTCATTCGACATGTGATGGTTAATCCCAACAAAAGGGCCCGTTGGGCGTGTCATATCTAGTTCTGCCTGAACTCTTGCAATCTTTTGCTGTTGTTCGCTTAGCTCCTTTGGATTCCATGGCAATGGTCTTGAGGCAGTGCTGAGATCAATCCCTGAGCTGGAATTTCGTCGCTGGCTCACGGATGATGTCCGAGGCTGGAGAACCTGGCGCATAGCCATCACTTCAGGGTTTGCAGATTCGTGATCATTACCATACCTGGCATCCTTCCTCTTCTTGCCGATAACGGATTGGATATTTTGATGGCTCTCGAGAACTGAATTGTAGACAACATTGTCTATAGACAGGTTGTCAATATCAGAGTCGTGTAATGTTCGCCTTCGTTTAGGCGTGGGATCCTTGAGTGGAGATTTCGGTTGCCTTTTGCTCAGCATATCGATATCCTGTTTTTGAGGGGTAACTTGGAGATGGGCATCGCTGTCCATTCCCTTCGAGAGCTCCAAATCTTCAATCTCGTCATTCTCTGCCCCTGATTCTTCTTCAACACTAGCTTCCTCCAACGCAACGTCGTGAGCCAAGGGATTTCGACTCGACGCTTTCCGGCTAACAGTATTCCGCGGTCGAAAGCTACTGCTTTGACTGAGGTCGCATTCTGAGAAATGGTCGCTGCCGGTATCTGCTATTTTGTAACTCATGGGTTTTGGAGCTTGTCGTTCTGAAGGTCGTGGCACCTCTTTCTGTTTGTATGGAGGAGGGCTTGATCGCATTGTTACATCCTCCGACTTGGATTGTAGTTCCAATGATTTGGCTGAAGATCGTCTTGCTGGTGGCGGTGGCTTGAATATGTTCTCCAGGCCGACTGGACTGAACAAATCACGCTGGTCTCCGTAGGCAACGTCTCCATGCAGGAGCCTCTTCTTCCATTCCGGGGTATTTCGTGATTTTTGTGGTGATGAGCTTATTGACCTATGCTGAACCGTGTGGTGCTGGACAGATTGGGAAGATGATACCGACAGAGTTCTCGAAACCCTTCTGTCCTCTCCGGCACCGGAAATCTCGTTTCGTAGTTTCGAACTCTGTTTCGAGGTATGAGGAATGGGAATGTTGTACGAATTCGGACTTCGCTCACTCAATGGCAGGGCACTCGAGTCATGGCTGGGTTGAGCCAAAGATTTCAAGACTGGAATGCGACTTGCGAAGGGGCGTTCCTGAGCGGAATTTGATGACGGCGGCGTGCTTCCTGGAAGCGATGGGAGGGAACCTGCGGGGGAATTTTCGGAGTTTGGTTGTGAGATCCAATCTTCCGATAGAGAATCCAGCCAGGCACTCTCCATCGCGAGTGGCTGTTGCTTAATTCCAATGTTATTATAAGCTATGCGACATGGAGGGTAAGTCGTTGTTGTGCTGCAGAGATATTGCGCGTCGTGAAGTGCTTTGAGTTGATGACAGACAGCCAGTGATACCTTCCTTTAGTTCCTACTATAACCGTGTTGATATTTCGTCGTAATGTGAATCTGTTATTAGTATTTTGTCGTCCAAGGTCGCCTGCTTTTCTGCTTTTCGTGGCACAGACGCAACCCGACGTGACTGAGCCACCCCAATCACCAAACACGCGCCTGCTTCTGGCTTATCGTTGCCGCGGGTTGGCAGAGCAACGCGTTCTGAAAAACCTTAATATAAGGGTCTTGAGGTTAGCTGGAGCTTCATTATTCCGTAGGTCATTCTATTTATAAATAAGACTTTCAATATTTACTTGGTTTCAGTTGAAATAAAGCAAGATTGGCTATTAATTTACTTAAATGTCACGGTTCCATACCTCTTAGACATCTATTATCGTTATTTTGATGTGCAAGTACACATCTATATCACGTGATTTTGATGACTAATCCACTAACCAACACGACAACCCCACCATTGACCCCATTTACCCCCTTTCCTTTTAACACCACAACTTACTGCACAGCAAGACGTCGCTCTCTCGTCGTGTTGTGCTAAATTGATACCCGATACTACCCACCATATTCATCATTCGAAAATATTAATTGGACACAATGAGGGGCGAAGTAAGACCTATTAACCCGTACTATCTGCTCATTAGACTCTCCAATGTGAGAGTCGGTGAGCATTTCGTTAGCGCGAAGTCGCTGTTCTGACACGGAGCTTAGATCTGTCACATCCACATTGGACAAGCTGGTGTTCAGCTTGGAAATGCTGCTTGGGAGCTGTAAGTTATTATGTATTTCAATATTATTAATAATTTTGACTGATTTTCTAACTTGTTCCTAGCTATCTCCTTGAGCATGGCCTTTTGCCCGATGGTCGCCCGGATCCCGATGCCAGAGATATCGCCGAAACCGGGTCGAACGAGACCTTCTTCAACGAGACTTCAGGCGGAAAGTACGTGCCTCGATCCATCTTCGTCGATCTCGACCCTAGCCCCGTCGACGAAGTTCGCACTGGCGCCTTCCGAGAGCTATTTCATCCCGAGCTACTCGTAAGCGGCAAGGAAGATGCAGCAAACAACTACGCAAGAGGCCACTACACAATTGGCAAGGAGTTGGTTGACACTGTGGTTGACAAAGTCCGACGCGTCGCCGGTAAGGACATGCCTCTCTATCCTGCTCGGATCCCTTGATTGGACATCATTTATGCGATCTTGGTCGCGTAAATATCTGCCAATTGCGTCGTAAACATACACACGATCCCTAACTAACATGTATACAGATAACTGTTCATCCCTCCAGGGATTCCTAATCTTCCACTCATTCGGTGGTGGCACTGGGTCTGGTTTTGGCTCCCTCCTCTTGGAGCGCCTCAGCACCGACTACGGCAAGAAGTCCAAGCTCGAGTTCGCCATCTACCCGTCTCCCCGTGTCTCCACTGCCGTAGTTGAGCCATACAACGCCGTGCTCTCCACCCACTCTACCATTGAGAACTCGGACTGCACTTTCCTCGTCGACAATGAGGCCATTTACGACATCTGCCGTCGTTCGCTCGACATTCCCCGCCCCAACTTCGAGCACCTAAACCGCCTGATCGCCCAGGTCGTGTCTTCGATTACCTCCTCCCTCCGCTTTGACGGCGCGCTCAATGTCGATCTGAACGAGTTCCAGACCAACCTCGTCCCCTTCCCGCGCATCCACTACCCGCTCGTCTCCTACGCCCCGGTCATCTCCGCCAAGAAGTCCAGCCACGAGAGCTTCAAGGTCCAGGAACTGACCCTGCAGTGTTTCGAGCCCAACAACCAGATGGTCGTCTGCGACCCGCGTGCCGGGAAGTACATGGCCGTCGCGCTCCTGTACCGTGGCGACGTTGTACCCCGCGAGTGCAACGCCGCCGTCGCTAGTCTCAAGGCCAAGCAGTCATTCAACCTTGTTGAATGGTGCCCGACCGGTTTCAAGATTGGTATTAACTACCAGAAGCCCGTCGTTGTCCCGGCATCTGCTTCGAACCCAGATGGTGCGCTCGCGGAGGTCGACCGCGCCGTTAGCATGCTGAGCAACACGACCGCCATCGCGGAGGCCTGGGGCCGCCTCGACCACAAATTCGATCTGATGTACAACAAGCGTGCGTTTGTCCACTGGTACGTCGGTGAGGGCATGGAGGAGGGCGAGTTCAACGAAGCCAGAGAGGATTTGGCCGCTCTCGAGAGAGACTATGAGGAGGTCGGCGCGGATGGCGAAGGTTTTGCCCCTGACGACCTCGAGTATTAAGTTTGGTGTCGCGGGATAAATCCAGTGCGCCCAAATTGTTGATAGCGGACTGGTTTCGTGGATTTTAGTATCTAGCGTTCCGTTTTGAAGGGATTTTTATGTTCTGTGGGTTGATTTGATGAGTATGACAGTATCGTGGTAGTATATCCTCTTTGTCGAGATTGGATGCGCATGTGCCAGTTCTGATTTTATGAATAAAATGATTGAGATGCGGGGACGTCGAGGAATGGAAATACCAGAATCGAAAGCTTTTATACCTTACTAAATTGAGTAATTGTGAGCGAAGCGAGCAGCCTGGTCTGACAATTACTTATTGCAGATGAGGCCCAGAAAGTACAAAACCACGCATCCGGCATCTAGTCTGTACTCTTCAAACAGAGTATCCCAAAGACGCTCCTGGCCACGGCGACGCCACCTTTTCTTACCGTTGTCCTTTTTACTGTTACCACTGCTCCATTTTTTCGTCATCGCCTTTTCTCAGCGCTGTCCGTTTTACTGTTGCTACTGCATTGGCCGGCACGGTCACCGCAACGATCATCTTCTGATGGCTTTTATAGAGTACTTTGTCAACCTTCTCGATTAAGTGTATTGCCAGTACACTTTGCAGCACAAGCCTCGTCGCCGGTGACCCGTCACACAAGAACGACAACAGTTCGAATGCAGTCGACGGTTTCTTCTCACCCTCGCCCCGGGTTAGATCGCATATGAACTCTGCTTCAATGCCCCTCTTTCTCCATTTGTTGAGGGTCTCCACGTGTGTATTTGAGCTTGCATGCTCCATGATCGAATTAAGCCTCGCCAATTTTGTTGAATAATTGGCGATTGCCAGCTTTCTCAGGGGGCCGGCTGCGCGAACAAAGGTCGACTTTTGATCTCGTCGATGTGGTTTGCTTCGCGTGTATTCCTTTCCTTTCTTAAATTCGTTGATGTATTCACTATTATAAAGTGTTAGTATATATATATATATATATAAACATACCAAGTGATATTAGAGGATATATACAGGGTAGCGGTTCGGTGGAATAGCTGGTATTCCACCTCCTCGGAGGAAGTCTACTCGGTCACGGCGGTTTTCCGAAGCATTTTTTTTTAAAGAGCCTCCTCATAGGGATAGTCACTATAAATCCTCAGCATAGATCTTCGTGATCTCAGTGATGCCCCCGAGTGACCAAGTTTATTAGTTTTGCTCATGGTTACTGTAACCCTAGTTGTTATTCACAGATCCTCGTAATTTCAGTGATTTAAAATCTATTTATTGATATAGGTGCCTCTCTACAGTGCTTACTATGATCCTATGCGCCATGGGTGATTCAAACCAACATTGGGATCCAAATGTATCTATAACACGATCCCTCGATCTCCAGACGGCGACATACTCGTTACACCTTTCATGAACCCGCCATGAATATATTCTCCCACCCTTGATATCCACAAGCCTCAGCCTACCACTGTTTGACGCCTATTTATTGTGCCACACCAGCGTCTTCAAGCTATCCCAATGATCGCTCTGCACATAAATATAGCTCATACTACTCCTCAAGCTCATCTGCAAGCTCTCCGGGTGCCACCTAAACACATACATCACAGTCCCCCAGCTCATCGCCGCAAACACCGGCCATGCATTATCCTTAATCTTGTTCGACAGCTGCACGTTCTTCACGAAGCCTGTGCCCGGCTCCACGCTCATCTTCGCCAGTCCCAGCACCACGCGCGCAAAGATGTATATCACGATCTGCTGACTGACGCCCGACACCTTGCCGGTCCGCGGGTTGCGCTGCCCAAACACAACGTATCCACCCACCAGCCCGGCGAGGAAGGTGTCGTAGGGCCCCTCCTTGCCGGCTCTGCTGAGGCGCCGGAGCGCAATCATACATAGCTTATAGATTACCGCAAAGCGGGCGAGGTTTTGGGCGTGTGTTCGGGTGGCTTTGTAGACTAGTCGGGTCTTTTCTTTGAATCTGAGCGGAAAGACGATTAGTTTTGAGTAAACGGGGAGAGGGGAGGTTGGTTGTAACTTACGTCCCAGAGCGGAACAGAAAGATCATGCTATAAAATTATTGTCAGTATCCTTGCTTGTCAAAGGGAAGTGGCGAGGGCGGAAGAGGAGGCGTACACCAAGGCATGAGGGAAACGGATTTTGGCACCGTAAACAGCTCCATTGCGCGCGGCCTTCACGAGGGCGAACAAGTCGGCATATTTGGGGTTGAGCACTATCTCATTAAGAGCTTTCTATATTCCCTCTCATCAGCAAAATTCCATCACGAAGTGTTGTGGTGTTCAGCGTTGTTTACTCACGTATACAGCGTTAGCCGTCGCCATTTCGGCGGATGTGCCTCGGCTGAGATCTCAGATAACGTCGTCGCTCGGTGCAAAGACACTTTGGAGCAGAAAGCCACGGGAGTTATTGGCAAAGCTGCATGGATATTAAAGGAGATAAATATAAACAATGCGAAAATCGTTTCAGGCGCAGAAATATACTGGCGCCGGTTGAAGTGTTAAACAATGATGCTCTCGGTGGTTGCAGATAATCGTAGGCCGAGTCGGCTTTACAACTCGATAACTCGGGTGGGATGGTCCAAAGCCTTACCCCACAAGCTGCAGGGATGCTGAATACGGTGGACGTTGACTTTCATAAATCCCTTGCTTGTGACAACAGAAACAACCTTAGATGTAAGGTATAAACATTTAAACACTAGCCCCAAACCAACCTCAGCATTATCTCCACGTGACCACTATCGATTGAACATTTCGAGAATCTTTTTCCTAGATTTCTATGAGGAAGCTTGCGACGAGCAGAATCTTGGAGACAACACAACATCAAAATGCTCCGCCAAATGTACGTTTTAAAACGTGAAAATCCACAACAAGGCGATTAAAACTAATCCATTGACAGAAAACCCCGCAACGCCCGCTCCAAGCGCGCCCTCGACAAGAAGGCCCCCAAGCCCGTCGAGAACCCCAAGAAGGCGCTCTTCCTCCGCGGCACCTCGTGCTCGCAGAAGACACAAGATGCGCTCACGGACCTGTACTCGCTGCGCCGGCCCCTAGCACAGAAGTTCACCAAGAAGAACGAGATCCACCCCTTCGAGGATGCCGCCTCCCTCGAGTTCTTCAGCGAGAAGAACGACGCCTCGCTGCTCGTCTTCGGTTCCTCGAGCAAGAAGCGCCCGCATGCGCTGACGCTCGTGCGCACCTTCGGTTACAAGGTTCTGGATATGCTAGAGCTCAACCTTGATCCGGATAGCTTGCGCCTGCTCAGCCAGTTCAAGAATAAGAAGTGCGCTGTGGGACTCAAGCCCATGCTGCTGTTCAGCGGGACGCCGTTTGAGAGCCCGATCCCGAACGAGTATACGATGGCGAAGAGCTTCTTCACTGATTTCTTCAAGGGCGAGCCGGCCGAGAAGGTTGATGTGGAGGGGTTGCAGTACTTGGTGTCTATCGCGGCACGCGACACTGTTGATGGGGAGGAGGCGAAGCCAAAAATCCATCTTAGGGTGTACCTGATCAAGACCAAGAAGAGCGGACAGAAGCTTCCACGTGTGGAGGTTGAGGAGATGGGACCACGCATGGATTTCCGCGTCGGGAGAATGAAGGATGCCGAGGAGGCGATGCTCAAGGAGGCGATGAGGAAGGCGAGGACGACGCTGGAGAGGCCGAAGAAGAACATCTCGACTGATATTGTGGGTGACAAGGTCGGAAGGATACATCTCGGCAAACAGGATCTCGGGGAGCTGCAGACGAGGAAGATGAAGGGGTTGAAGAGGACTAGGGACTCATTGATTGTTGATGCTGAGGATATCGAGATGAAGGATGAGGTCGAGGCTAAGAAGTCGAAAAAGAAGGTTGTTGTCTAGTTGGAGATAAAGGTTAGTAGGGTTTAACAATTGGCGTTTGGTGTTTGGTGGAGGGAATGCGATAGTCATGGTACTCATGTATGCTCCGGGCGAAGAGGTTGTCTATAGGGCTTGAGAAACTAAGCTGTATTCGTTTCTGAAGCATGTCGCTAAGTTCGTTGTGCACTATACGGTGAATCGTACCCATAGTCATAAAATGAATGGAGAGGTTCAAGCGTTTGATATTCTATACAGGGCAACTAGCCAGAGACACCAAGGAAACCAGCCCCAGCCATTATAATCGCTCAGCTCCATATATACCATCACACCTGAGCTTTCCAAATAGCTCATGATCAAGACCTCAAACCCCCAGTCATATATTAATAATTCCCCTCTACTAGCCTCTCCCTGGCGGTCAAATCTCTACCTGCCTCCTTCCCTCTTGCTTCCCTCTTTGCGCGGTTCAACTCAGCATCTACATTCCAGTCACCTAGCATCGCATCCATATCACTCAGCACATTCTCTACCAGCCCATCGTCCTCTTCAGGCCCACAGTCCGCCATAGAAAACGGCGGTACCTCATCCTCATCGCCCCAGGGGTTTACCAGCTGGCTCTCCGTCATAAGTGGTATAGCTCGCACAGCAGAAGGTGCGATGACTTTATCCTGTGTTTCTCCTTCCCCGACTACGTCGAAGTTCTCGGACCTGACAAGTACATTCTTGTCACATACTTCTCTGAAATTGCTGTCCGCAGATTTGACCTTCGCATCGGCAGCCAAAAATGCTTCAGCCATAGCACCAACACCAGGACTATCTGGGATAGTGTCCTCTCTATACACATCTCTAAGCCGGTCCTTCGATGCGCGCTTAGATAAGATTCCACTCGTCCACTTGAGCTTCCGGTGAAATGCATTATCTCCCTCTGTAAGAGACTCGGATTCCGGTGGTGGAGGTGGACTGGAGAGGTCCCGTGGCTCCGACGCGTTGTTTGGCTGGTGGGCTTGTTTGTCTCTGTTATCGCTGTCGTGTGGAAGAGGGTTGAAAGAGACGCGCTTCTTACGTTTGACGGGGCGTGCATTTACTATTGGGCTCTGTGTGTTGTTCACCCAGGGGGTCGATAGGGAGAGGATGTCGTGGTTTCCCACCCTGGCCGATTGTGGAGTGTGAGACCTGCGCGGTGAGAGATTTTTCGGAGATGGTGGAGCGGAGGCTGGGGATACCAACCAAGAAGACGCAGGGCCGCTGAACGCGAGTTTATTAGTTTGAAGTGACTCGGAATTATGCTTGGGTAATTCGGAGATATGCTTGGGTAATTCGACATTGTCGTTGGGTAACTTGGCAGAAGAGCAGCGCGGTTCAGTATCTGCGAGTAGTAGAGCAGCGTCTTTACTTTGACTCATTGAAAAATCCCCGGCATCTATTGTAGGCTCGGCTGAACGGGATTTGGAGGCAGATACCTCATCAGCTACCCAGGGACTTTGTGGTACAGGAAGGGAGTCGGTCTCTTCTTGAAAAGACGTGAAGCTTGCCTCTGAACCTTGGTCATCCTCGACACCAGCAGGCGCGGGTAGGGATTTCAAATTCGACTCTTCGGCCGCAGAAATAAAGCTTGCCTCTGACAATTGGTCATCGTCGACAATATCAGGCTCTATCGCCCATGGCGAGGACTTCATATTAGGCCGTTCCGATGTATGAGTTCGTATCATTTGTCCGAGCGTGGACTCATTGTCTGTCAGTTCAGGAGCTGCCAGTGGAGAGCCCGACTCCTGTGATAATGTAACATCTTCAAGGCTCCGTTTTGCCGCGACGACGCTAGTTGTGGCCTTGGAAGAAGTGGCTCCTTCTCTGTGCTCAACACCTCCGCTGTTTATCTTCGCAACGTTTTCGATACAAGGCGGCTGACTTCCGGGGCCACGTTGGCTGGTTACGAGGCTCTCGCTTTCTCCACTTTCTCGACAACGCATTATGGGAGCATTAAAACTGCTTTCGCTTCCACGATCATCAACCATTGGATTGAGACAACTCTCGCGCCCAGTTTTCAATCCACTAGCTCCATCCTCAACCGCTGGCGATATTGGAGGGACAGAGGTACGTGTGGGTACCCGCTCGTCAATATCTCTATTCAATGTTTCCGTATCTAAATTCTCAACTGCGTCATTATCGGTTATCTCAATAATCGGCACGGAGCCAGACGGCAGCTTTCCAAAGTCAGAGGTGGAAAATTCGGGCTTCGCTGGATGGACATGATTCGGAAGTTGGCTAGCGGAAGATACCACGTCTTTTCTGTGCGTGTTGTCTTGAGCCTCTGTTGATTGAAGGGTGCCCGCCTTTAGAGTCTTCTGTTTTTCAATAACCGTACTTGCATCAATATCCTGTTTGGCCTTGGCCGGGGATGGCGCTTTGCGCCTGACTCTGCGATACTTCAAGCTTCCCGGTGGCAACGGAGAATCAAAACTTTGTGGTTGATCGCTTCTTTTAGATTTGAGCATTTTTGCCTCCGCTGAGCTTTTTGGGAGGGGATGCGATCGACTTCTTGTTTGTGACGCATGGTTTAAAGACGCCGCGGCAATTTGTGAAGGTGTTTTATTACTCGAGAATGACAGGCTATTCCGCTTCGCCACGTCTGGTGGATACTGTTCCTCGATATTCAATGTAGAGTCGCCTAGCTTTAGGGGTGTCAGTTGCTCAGCCGAACAGGCTAGCTGTGAAGCCTGTGAGAGGCCATGGAGTATTTCCTCGCTCAGTTGGGCTCGTGAAAAAGTGCGAACGGGCGATGGCTCAAATGATATCATCGAAGCACATGATTGTACTGATTGGTGTCCAAAGGATGATGCGGACTCCACAAATAAAGGCTTATCCAAAGAATGTTCAATGGCCGTGCGGTCAATATTCGTGGCCGAATTTAACCCATCCTCATCTGCAATTCTTGCATTAGATGCCGATTCCATACGCGGCCCTTCACGGTTCGGTGGCCGCCATCTACATGTTGACGGGCTTCTAGACGAAGAGTCTAGTTTTCTTGATTTTCCAAGCCATTTATCTTCAGCTAATTTAGCAGGGACATGGGGACTTGGCTGGATATTTCCATCGCCGCGTCTCTTAGTTGCAGTGCGTTTTGAGTGTACAAAATCTGCTGTCGGAACTGGGATATCTTCGAACTGAGACAGACTCGCTGTTTCAGCAGGTAGTTGTTGATTAAAATTCGCGATGTTCACATTAGACATAGACACAATGGACGCATCAATTATAGCTTTGTCATTGCCGATGTTATCTCGTATCCTCTCCTTCGGCGTTGGCGACGTGGGATCTGACCAGCTGTTGCGAGAACGTTTCCCAACGTCTGCTCCTTTTAACCAGTCCGAATCAGCTCTCCTCTTTATGCCAGCGTTTGCATTTTGTGATATATTTTCCCGCTCATTCAGGTTTGCAAAGTCTGTGGGTCTCTCAAAGTGATTCGCGGCAAACCGCTTGGATACAGAATGTAGTCGGGCCCGCTCTGGCTGGCGATTATTCACTATATCCAGTGATGTACTGGAGTATTCGGCCAATGCCTTTGTTCGCATGCCAACGGAGCTGGATGAGTTGCTGTCATTCCTGCTGCGCTTTCCAAGGCCGGCGATTGATGTGGTTTTATGGGCCAGACTTGGATGTTCCGTAGCCGTTGATCCGTTCGCTGGCTGCTTCTGGGCCGGCCGTTTCGATCTCCATGGGTTTACCCATCCGCTATTTTTGTCGAATGGCCCTCTAAGTTGCGCTGACATTATCAAAGGTGCATGCCCAGCAAGGTATCGTAGTTCGATGGCCTCGCGCCGTTTCTGCCGCTCCGCCTTTGCCAGGGGACTATCCTCTGCGTCGGAGCCTTCGCAAATTACCTCATCATCAAAGCAGAGCGCTAATTCGTCCCCGAGATTTGCCATCCGTAGATGGGCTTTCTCCAAGGCTGCCATTTCATGAGCAGGGGCTTTGTCCCAGGGAATGGAAGCGCCCGAGAGACTGCGTTTGGAGCCCCAGCGACACGAATTTGATGGTTCGAGAGTGTTAAACGTTTATCTGTCGTCCATCGCGAACTCAGCCCAATCGAAATGGACTGACGTGGTTGTGTTACCCCTTTGTCTCTGGGAGCAAACTTTCGTGTGTGGAAGTGGAGAACACATGTCGTCGCGACAACGCGCTTCCGCGCGTGTCACTTTACGCCAAATCAGGTGACCTCTCCACGCTTCTATTTCCATAGAGTACAGTACATACTTCAAGAAGTTCAACGAAACAAACATCGCGGTGTCTATTGGAGTTCCTCTTATTTACACTACGGCATGCAAGAAAAGGCCCTGCATAAGTATCATATGCATGTCGAAACTTTTTAAATTGGCTCTCTTCAACAATGCCTGACAGCTCATTTATCTGTAATAACTGTTGTCCCTGCTCACCCACTATTTTATATTCTATCGAGCTTTCGCGCCTCTTGGCCACTTTCAGTTGCATGCAGTAGAGGGCAAAACTACCCTTAGTCTGCAAATCTGTCTGTATGGAGCACAGTAAGGTTATTCTATGGAAGCTGTCAGAAAAAACTGAGGAAGTGTTGATCGCAGCTCCCTCCGTACACACAATCAGCCTACTGGACACTAACATAGCGCATGCATGATTACTCGTACTACATGGCCACAAACAGGTATGATTAACTGAGATGAGGTTCTGCCCGTCCTTGGCAAGGAGAAAATACTTACTAGTACTGTGGTAGGTTTAGTCACGCGCGGCGGCGTCGCCGCTGGTGCCAGCGCCAGTGTCAGTTCCCCAGAGAATCCGATCTCCCCGGACGAAGCTATCTTCCCCAGAGTAACACGTCTATAATGAGCCCAATTCTCCGCGGCTTCGTGGGGCGTCTCCCCCACGAAAGTATCCGCTCTAAGAGTCCGTCCGCTTCAATAGTCTGCTCTAAAAGTCCGCTCTAAAAGTCCGCGCCTCATTGCCGTCTTTCTGGTCCTGACTTTTCTCCGTCTTAGCGTGGCTGACCCTCGTTGGTTTTCCTTACCATGAAATCCGGGGCACGGCTTAAACTGAGCGGTCCGATTAGGAAGGATCATATGGTACTAGCGTTCCACCCGCCCGGGCGCGATGGAAAGGAACATCCTCCCACGTCGGCCGGAATACTTTGATCAGTTATTGTTGACTTGCCTTACTCGTGGCATTCTTAGCCGTCGTGTTCTATCCAGTCGGTTACATGCTTCGGTCGTCCTTCGGCGCCTTCTAGCCGCGTCCGGCAATTCCTCTGTCGGATTGTCCACCTTCGTCCCAATGCGCATTTTCGGAATATAAACTGCCATGTGTGCATCGGTAATTCCCCACGTTCTGATTCGTCAAGGAGTCTGGGGGCAATCATTGCCCCGGAGAGTTCAGCCGCCACCCTCGTGGTGTTGAGCTTACCTTGGCGGCGCACAACCTCTCCTATAGGTCCAACAAGGATGAAACAAGATTCACCTATGGAGCCAAGAAACATCAATTTTGGCTGCTTAAGCTTGGCAAAACGCTTTAATTTATCCACACGACACAACAAGTCGAAAATCGGGAGATCATCCCGGTACGTCCAACCCCGTACAAAAAACGCGGGGAAGTCAGCATGAGACTCAATTCTATATTTCCGTGTCTTTATCCGAATCCACCACTTTACACGGGACCCATTCGAATATCGCATGTCATGGCTCCATTGTGCTGTATATATAGTCGACGGTGGCCCAATGTCTCTGGTCTCTCACTCTAAGGCCCGGCTTCCCAGCATCTCGTCCCAAGAAAGCAACGCCCATCTCCAAAACTGTCTGCGAACCAATTGCCACGATGGGTATCATTAAAGCTGGCGATGGCATGTCCGATCCCATCCTCACGCGCATGGTCGCGGAGGACAAGGTGCCATGGTACAAGAAGAAGAATCTGAGAATCCTGTACTTGTATCTCTTCATGTGCTGCATGGGCGTGGAGATGACATCGGGGTTCGATTCTCAATTGATCAACGCGTTGCAGATAACACCACCATTCCGCGAGTGTATGTTATCTTACAACGAATTTGGTGTGGAAAATAAGGTTAACGGATTTTAGATTTTGGCCGGGGCTACAAAGACTCAGACGGAGATTTCGCGATTCAGCCTAATATTTTGGGCATAATGTCAGCTTGCTACCAGCTCGGTTCAATCTTCGGTGTTCCCGTTGCGCCGTACTTGAACCAGCGATATGGTCGACGATGGTCGATTATGCTAGGGTCTATCATCATGTGCTGTGGAGCAATCCTGCAGTGCTTTTCTCAACACAGTATGTCAATCTATTCAGTGTGCATTTGCAGAGTTCTAACAAATCCTCAGTCGGAATGT
This sequence comes from Pseudogymnoascus sp. VKM F-4281 (FW-2241), assembly GCA_000750745.1. Lineage (NCBI taxonomy): Eukaryota > Fungi > Ascomycota > Leotiomycetes > Thelebolales > Thelebolaceae > Pseudogymnoascus > Pseudogymnoascus sp. VKM F-4281 (FW-2241). The sequence goes on from JPJV01002461.1 coordinate 25,515, forward strand.
ACATCATCGCCCGTATGATTCTCGGATTTGGCATTGTTTTCTGTATTATCGCTGCATCTGCCATGATTGGAGAGCTTTCGTACCCCAAAGAGCGAGCTATTATGACGTCCCTGTTTAACGCTTCGTACTTCATCGGCGCGATCACGGCTGCCGCGATCGCGCTCAGAACTGCCGAAATGGCAGGAGACTGGAGTTGGCGGCTGCCTTCTATCCTCCAAATCTGTCCGTCATTGATGCAGATGGCTACCGTCTTGTACGTATTTGCGTGTTTGCGTCCCAATGGTGTTGCGCATGGTCTAACTAGTCTATAGTTTCCTGCCAGAAAGTCCCCGTTGGCTGATCAGCAAGGACCGTGACGAGGAGGCCTTTGCCACTCTAGTCAAGTACCACGCCGAGGGGGATGTGGACTCTGTATTCGCAAAGGCAGAAATGGCACAGATCAAGTCGACCATCCAGATCGAGATGGAACATGCGAAACAGTCCTGGATGGATATGGTTAGAACAGCCGGTATGCGTCGTCGTGTAGTGATCGCCTGCATGCTCGGCCTGTTCACACAGCTGTCTGGCAATACGCTTCTTTCGTATTACTCCAATCTTCTCTTTAACCTTATGGGGTACACCACCGTCTTTGCACAGACCAGGATCAACATCGCCAATAACTGCTGGGGTTTGATCAACGCCACAATCCTTGCCCTGATCATCACGAGGTTCAAGCGTCGCATTATGTTCATGACGTCTGCGGGGAGTATGCTGCTAGTGTTCATCTCGATGACTATTGCGTACTATTATCTCAACGTCGCCGAGAATACGGGCGTAAAGAACCAATCCGCATCTATTGCCGCCCTTTTCTTTTACTTCGCCTTCTCCCCATGTTACAACATGGGAAACAACGCGCTTACATACAGTAAGCCCATTTCCCCCCAATCCCAAAAGCCCAACATAGCGCTAACGACCCACCAGCCTACCTCGTCGAACTCTTCCCCTACGCCGAGCGCAGCCGTGGTATCGGAATCGAGCAGATTTTCGGCAAGCTCGGTGGCTTCTTCTCCACCTACGTCAACCCCCTGGCCATCGACGCCCTCAACTGGAAGTTCTTCGCCATCTACTGTGGCTGGATCTTCTTCGAACTCTCCTTTGTCTTCCTCATGTACCCCGAGACCCAAGGTCGCACCCTTGAGGAACTCGCTTTCTGTAAGTCCCCCCGCCCCCCGCGCGGACACGAATCGATGACTGACTTGCCCGCGCAGTGTTCGAGGACAGGGCGCTTGCCGATAAGGCCGTCGAGGCTGTGGAGAAGCAGATCCATTACGGAGGCGACAAGGAGGATGTCAACCGCGATAGCTTGGCGCACGTTGAGAGTGCGCGCAAGGAGATTGCTTGATGTGAAAGGTTTTGGCTGCGGGCTGGAATATTGCAGCGTTGTACTTCGTTCAGCTGTAGTTCTTCTTCAATTTGAATCACATTCCTTTTGTGATATTATAAATCTTATATTCATTTGTGGTATGTCTGCACTCATAAATATATCTCGTGGATGGATTCATATGACAGGAGACTCCATCTGCCTTCTTTTCGCCCTAAACGCCCACCATATACTATCCCCCCCTGAATGATTGTAACGACCCTCTCTTTTTACAGCTTCACCGCACCCAAGTTAGGCGGAATGGCGTTCGGCTTTGGTGAGCGATCCTGCCAAGATCCGGCAATACTTTTGCGGGTCGTAACGGTCATTCCGGTGGGGAGGGCGGGTAGTAGAGGCTCTCTTCTTTCTGGTCTTCTTTCACAGAAGACCAGTGAACTTAGATTGGTGGAATAGAAAGGAGGCTTCAATCATATATCCCAAAGGCCATAGCCCCCAAACCCCAACCCTGTTATCCACAGGCTCTCTCATCCTCAAATATGAACCCAATCACCAACGATCTCCACCCACCTACACCTCCAAATTATATATATCATTATACCTCCCCAACGCCTCCCTCCTCAACTCCCC
>JPJV01002462.1:0-21443 GCA_000750745.1 Pseudogymnoascus sp. VKM F-4281 (FW-2241)
GGGAGAGTTCGCGGGTTAGTCGGTTTACCTGGGTTTTTTTGTGTCAGTTTATGAGGTTGCTACGCGAGATGTGAGGTGAGCTTGGGGACTTACGACAGCTTCTTGCTCTTTCTCCAACTGGAGGTGAATATCCACTGCGGTGAGTGGGCGAGGATGTCTTATCGGGCCAGGGCCAGTTCCAACTCCTGTGTTGTCTGCTGGGAATGCCGGAAACGCGGTTGTAGCCTGCGCGCCGGCAGGTTGAGACGCAGCCATGAACGCGTTTGTGTTTGAGGGCAAGATGTTAGGAACAGGTGGTGATAGTGGAACTGTTGGCGGCGAAGGCATTTGCTGAGAGGCACGGCGAGAAGACGGGGTTCCTGTAACGCGGGGTGATTGTTGGGAGGTAGGACGCGGCGATGGGGGAACAGAGTTCAGGTCTGGCGCCATGGTTGTTTGTGGATTCTGTTGCGTTCAGAATTAAACGGCGCTTCTTGACAGCAAAAATGATCTCAGTTAGGACATTCTATGAGAAGAGTTGAAGCTGTAAACAAACAATAGATTGTTAAATCTAGGGGTCGGGATGCTTGTACTCCGTACTCACTTATGCATTGTAGATTGCTAGCCTCGCTTGGTCGTCAATCACGTGACTAATCGCATATGTACTTCGTACATGTACCTTGGGGGTTGCTCGTTGGTTCCAAGAAGTTATGACGTATTGAGGGTCTTGTGTCATGGTGGGGGGGGGTTAGACTTGATATATGATTCTTGCCCACCATTGATATATATCTCGATCCTCGTGAATACTATAACTTAGTTATCCTACTCTACTATCTAAAACCCGAAAGTGAGTCCTCTTTTCCTCCTCCGGCTTCTTGGTCTCTACATTCTCTCTCATAAGCTAACTGAGTTTCCTCAGCATATCCGTCATAACTACAACAAACTATTAAAACCCAACCACACAAGATGTCTTCCCAGAATCAAGGCCGCCAGTCCCCTCCATCGGAGAGACAATCCGATTCCCAGAAAGCCTCTTCGTCCTCCGGAAAAAGTTACAATGGCAAGCCGCCTGGCACCGCACAGACTTCCGAGGACCAGCTCAAGGTATGTTGATACGAAGAATTCATCTTGATAAAGATTCATAGTAGCTAACATCTATAAACTAGGACCTTAAGTCTAACCCAAGGGGAGTGATGGAGGAACATTTGGAGGAGAAATTCAAGAAGGATTTTCCACAAAACAAAGACTAGGGCGTTGGAACAGGGTTGAGTAATAATGGTATTATGATGGAAATATATAAATTACGTCACTTGAAGTTGTATGGGTAGCAGTACTGTAACTAAGAAAATCATTTTGGAACTGAGTCTCCGTGGTAGCAGTTACGTTCATTATCGATTGTGATATCTCGATTGAGGGAGTTGACTTGTATTGTTCTCAATCTCTTTATATACACCATTCTATTTCCTAAGAATTTAGACTCAGCATTTGAGTGCTCGCTCGCTCAATCCTCACAACCCCCGAAAGTTAACAGGATTAAATCACATCTTCCCAACATGTGGAAACATACAATGCAATTCACCAAACGTGCAAAGGATGCTGAGGTAAAATTGAATCGGCCAAAGTGTTTTCATTCCACTACCTAGCGCAATTTGAAGCCACCTTCAAAATAAGTGAGTGCTTCTCCGTGGCCCAAGTCCAAAATAATATCTCCTGGCTCAGCAAACTGACAAAATAACCGTACTTGTAATTCGATTCCATAATCATTATATCTGCGGCTTTTCGGTATTCGATTACTGCTTGGTGGTAGAGTCCAGTGGCTGGATCTTAGTGCTGTCGAGTGGCGCCGTCTGTGACGTAGCGACATCGTGCGTAGAGCCAGCTAGAGATATCCAGTCAGCATCATCAAGGGTAGAGTGTCCAGAGATATGAAATCCAACCTAAGTCTTGCCACATCCACTACAGGCACACTTGCCCGGGGGACACGAGCAATTCTCGGAATCGCCTCCACAGTTACAAGTTGTCTTCTCGGAGCTTGCGGCTTGGCTCTTCTGCTTCGGGCAGGAAGAGCAGGCACATTTGCCTACTTCGCAGGAGCAGACCGCGTCGTTCCCGCCGCATGAGCAGGTGGTCTTATCGGTGCCTGGTACTGCTTTCTTTGACTTGCCGGACTTCGCGCATCCAGCGCAGTCGCAGTTGCCAGGGGCACAGGTACATATAGAGGAATCAGAGCCACACTTACATGTGGTGGGGCCAGCTTCCGCCTTCTTGAGGTCGGCGAGACGGCGAGCCTCCTTGTGGATATCCTCGACCTGCTTTTGGGTTTGTGAGTAGAAGTTGACGACCTTCTTCCCGGTTGGTGTCTCTGCGGCCTTCTCGTAGTATGAAGCTAGGCTATGGAAGAGGCCTTGAGCCCTGCTGGAGATACCGTAGGACTGGTCCGCAGACTTGGCCTTCTCAGTGGCCTTGATCCTGTTGTCGAGGTTGTGGAGCGTTTGCAGGAAGCGGTTGGAAATACCGTGCTTGTGGTCAAGGTCGAGCGCGCGCTGCGAAGCTTGGTCGCCGATAATGTAGCCATGGGCGAGATACTCGGCGATGATACGGGAGCGGGGTTTCTCCTCCTGGGTAATCTCGTCGGTGTCCTTCTCGTGATGGGCCTCCTCGAACTCCTTGGCTCCCTCGGCGCCGGATACGGAAACCTGGGTCTTTCCAAGCTGAGTGTTGTCCAGTAGAAGAGCTGTCTTTGCCGCGGTCTCTTTCTCGAATACAACTTCTGCGCTCTGAGTCTCTCCGGTGGGGGTGATTTCTATGGACTTGATCTTCCCACAGAATGAGAAGAAGCTGGATCAATGTTAGCTGAGGGCCTCATGCGACATTGTTTGACGCCAGGATTCGCAAACTTACTCAGTTACCTCCTTCTTCGAGGTCGCACTCGAGATGTTCTTCACATAAACGGTGTTGGCCGACATATTGGCGTAGGTGGGTAGTGACGTGATTTGTTTTGAGTGTCTTATAGCTTGAGATACCAATGAATTGATGTAGATCGTATCAAGTTTATCTGGGGATGTTATGTTTGCAAGAGGAAAAGGTGGCAACGTAGATTCCTTTTGTACTTTGAAGGTGACGAATATATTGCGAGAGCCAAATCGTTGGTCGCGCCCGCCACTCCAGCTGGTTCTGGATGCAGCTCGACGGGGGTGAGGGGTAGTGGTGACGTCAGCTATATTTCAACTACGTCGCTTCGCGGCTTCACTGTGGCTTAGTTTTAGATCGACATGTGCGCAGCGATTGCGTACGAAGCACATATCTTGGCAATTTAAGCATTTCCTAGAATATTATGGTACAATGTGAACAACTTATATAAAGTTGAGATGCCTAGTTCTAGCCAAGTAGGATAAGCCTAAATTCTATAGCACGTAGGCTACAGATGATGATGATCCTGGAAAGTGACTTTCGCCCTTGATAGAACCACGCACAGACTCAACAATTGAGGACGCAGGTGAGGACGCGTTCGACATCTGCCTCAAGTGAGACGGTCTTTCTGGCGCTGTCGTAGTTGGAGAGTGTGGGGGGAACTCATGGTTAAGAAGCTCTGGGGTCGGTTCCTCAACATGATGTCGGAATGTGGGCGCTGCAATTGGGACTGCAGCCGGAGCTTCATCGACATGGTGTGAGTTATCCGATGAAGATGTAGACGGCGCTGCTGTTCCCCGTTCCACATCCTTCCCTTTATCATTCTTGTTCGCGGCGGCCTCTCTCGCAATAGCAGAGCTTCCGCTGTTTCCACGCCTCCGTCCCACGCCAGGAAGAACCAGGCTCAAGGCGCTCCCACTTAAACTGGTAGCACCGCTACCATATACTCCTTTCTTAGCAGCCTTCTCCGCTTTCTTCTCTTCCTTCTCTCTCTTCTTAGCCTCTTTCTTTGCCTCCTTCGCCGCATCCTTCTCATCCTTTCGCTTGCGCTCTTCTTCAGCCACAAGGCTGAGACGAATAGCCTCCATCATCATCATCTCCTCCAGATCCTCCACCCGTGACCTCCTGCGCCTTGGGCCAGGTTCAGTCTGTGTCTCACGCTGCCTCTGGGCCTGTTGCTCTGACAAGGTCGAGAAAGCCGCTAACCGAGCTGCACTGTCCGGACCCTGCTCTGTTGGAGTACCCGCAGTAGTATCCACTGGACTACCCCGGTTACGAAAGCGGCTTGAGAAGCCAAAACTCCTGCTCTCTGAAACCCCGTTTCCCATCATATAGGCAGCTGTATGTAAAGCAGTGGCCGCGGCCGATCTCCGCGCAGCGTGATTCCTCGCATTTGCCAGCTTCGTTGCCCAGTCTGGCCTTACTTTGTCGGTTGTAATGACTGTGACATCGCTAGCTGACACCGAGGTCGTCCTTCGTCGTCCAGCGATTGGTTTAAGTGAAGGGCTGACTGCGGAGTTTAAAGACGATGATGAAGACATGGCAGAGCCATAACTTGTTGGCGCTAAGTTTGCATATGCCAAACCACGCCTAAACGGCGGAGGTTCGTATGTTACCCCAAATTCTGCTTGTTGGCAATAGGGACAATTAGCAGGTTCTGAAACCAATGTTTCTGGGATCTCTTCAGAAGGTGGAGGAGGTGAAGGATTTGAGGGGTCGTTATGCTCATGCTCCGGAGGATGAGGGTCCGGCCGCTTAATTTGTACGAAGCATTCCGAGCAAATGGGCTGGTCGCAGCACCGGGTCTTGTTTAGGTATGGTGGATAGTATATGAAGCAGATCGGGCATTCCGTAGCATCTTTATATAAAAATGCTTCCATACGCAAGCCGTTGACGTAAGGATCGATGGGGAGTTGGACCTCGCGAGGAACTATGTCGCTTTGGGGTGGGTTTTTCGACGTTAAGGATGCGAGTGTCTTCGACCGCGGGCGGAATGGTGACGATGCTTGCATATGAAGCGGCTGCTGGTTCGAGAGTGGGGAAGCAGAGTTTGGTGGTGACAGGTGGGAGGAGTGATCTGAGGCGTATGAATCAGATCTTCCCGCGATAGGTACGGTGAGGTTATTTATGTTGTTATTTGAAGCACGAGGTGATTCTACGGTGGGAGGTCTGTCGAGTTCCAGTGGAATTTCGTCCGCAGCCGGTATAGGAAGACCCTTCGCGGCGGCAACAAGTTGATGCTCGGTCCATTCGTTCTCAAAGTCGTTGAGGCCATACCAAAATGGTGCTATGCGTCGCTCAATCTAAAAGGGTTAGCAATTGAAGTTTGCAGGCTATATGTCGGCGGCTTACCATAAATTGCCTCACAACAGGCTTGCTGAAGTCCTCCGTGCCGGTATAAACTCCTTGGGTGACCAAGTATCCCCCGTCCACATGCTCTTCCTTCATGCTCCTCGTACGCTCCTTCTCCCTCGCCACCCTCTCCCTTTCCAGCTTCCTTGCCTCTCTCTCCTGCTTTGTTTCCTTGCGCACCTCCGGTCCATCAACGACGTGTGAAGGCGATCCTATACCCAGGAAAGATAGGTCATGGCGGCTCCCTCGACCGTTGCGTGCGGTATACGGGTTTGTCGATGCGTTCGCTGACCCAGCTTCTCGTGACGAACTCGCATCCTGATGGCGGCTGTGGTATCCCACAGCAGAGGAAGGTCTCTGCTCCTTTGTTGCGCTGTTCCCCATGGAGGATGTACAGCTGCGGGGACCACCTCGCGACCGGAAGATGGTCAAACAATAGAAGGTGGGGATCTCGAGTGTTTGTATGGGAGGGTCGAAGGGATTACACCGATGCCGAAATTTCCGGTGAAATATAGAGAAGTGTGTCGTCGGGATGACGGGTTGGACGGCAGGTGTTAGTCGGTATGTATTGATGTCGTGAGACGATATGGGGTTGCGAGTTGTGAGATGGGGTGCGTGAGAAGAGTGAATGGGGAAGTAGTGAGTGAGTGATTAGTGGTGCAGGTAGGTGCAGAGTAGTAGCGGGACCGCATTCGCTTGATCTTATCCGTACGGAAATCCGGTTGCCGGTGCTGTTTGTAGTGGAGGTGGTGGTAGGCGGTGGGGGATGTGGTGGGCAGTGGGGTCAGTTCAGCTCTGGCCGGTTCTGGGCTGAAGTTCGACTGGGTATGGTTGGTCGTTGCTGGTCGTTTGCTGATTGCTTGATTATGTGGTATGTGGTTCCAGGCGTGGCGCGATTGATACTTTCTTTTACCACTACCACAAGGGCCAAAAAGGGCCAAAGGGACTACCTGAAAGGGTCAGGTACTACTGTACATTCAGTGCGGTCAGTAATGGTTCAGAACACCGTCAATAGAGGCTCACCTTCACCTCACAGTACAGTGCAGAATCATAACTTTGCTTGTGTGCCAACTATTTCAGAATCCGACGACGGCGATGGGCGATGGGCGATGGCGATGAGGAAGAGAGTACTCCGAACTTACAGCGCACTGCAGGGCCGCGACGACTCAGTTCCGTCGACTGGAGTACATATAAACCCCACCTGCCAGCGCGAGTAAATGGGGTATTTGTCCCGCGTGGCGCAGGTGTGGAGAGAAGAAGTGGGTTGGATAAGGATAACACGGCTTATCCCCATGTGATTTATTTGCGGTATTGCGATATTGCGATATTTCGATTTATTGCTCGGTTTGTTGTTTCTCGAGAAATATATATCTCATTTTGTAATTTTGAGTCGAGAGATTCTTCGTTCATGTCCCCTTATGTACCGTACTATCGACTATATAGTCTATATCGAACCAAAGAAAAAAGATTCTTCTTAGTTACAACAAGGGCAAACGCAACGCGCCAGAGCGAATAAGTCACACGAGGAGCTAAATGCGAAGATTAGCTAAGCAAGGCACCGTTTCACCAAATCATCCCATCCAAATGCCGCCGCCGCTCTTGGTAGTCTCAAGCCTAGCCTTGGGAAATTTTATTGGTGAAGGGACTTTTTTCATGCCATGAACTCATTCCTGAATCATCACTTGTACGGGCGTATACGTGGACGAGCCAACACATTTTCGAGGCCTCGATTTCCTCAGCCAACCGGCAGCCTGTGATATTGCCAGGTGATATTATTTACCCGTCAAAAGATGCGGGATTAGCTCACCCTGCAGAAAGATACAGCACTTTTTTATACTCGAAACATGTGAGGATGCAGGTCAATAGATATCATACAGATGGACCAAGCACAATTACGAGCATTTCAGCCTCTTATTTACAAGGGTCACATTTCGATATCTTGCAAATATCTCTCAATGAGGTATTATTTGTTGCTCCCTTTTCATCGTTCACTATGACGTCTCATCTTGTAACTCACTCATGTCTCTCATATCCTGTACTCGCTGCGGTTGACCCACGTACCCATGCTGCCCAAAGTCTGAAGAGGGATCTCCATAACAGGCAGAGTTAAAAGCAACTACGAGTGAAATAAAATATCCCAGTCGCAGGAGCTATAACTACTAAGGAAAGATCCGTTAATTTTAACTCGATAGCATCAATTCTAACTATCTGTCTCACACTTTTCCGTGGCAAACGTATGAAATTACCCATGATTTCAATAATACATAGAAAATCCCCAAAAATAAAAATACTACACATGTCACAATAAATAATACATCAACAACAAAGATTGAATAAATATTTATCCAGTACACATATGCTCTACACAGCAGATTTCCGAGTTCTGAATCGGCCCTCGCGATGGCGAGGTCGGCCGCGCCAAGCCGCGCTCCAATCCCTTTTCCACGGCGGCAAATCCCGTGCCGAGCAAAAAGTTCCTGGAGATCTTTAAACCCGACTCTCCATTCCACCAGGCCCTCACGCACCCTCCTACGCATCAAGGACCGCCATTCCTGCGCCCCTACATCTCACCATGGTAAGCCTCTCACCTCTCCTCCCGGAAAACCCCCAACTCTCACTCCCCTTGTCCCCTTGTCGCGGGCGTTGTTACCCCCCGAGATCCTCGCTAATCACTCCGATTTCTCTCCTGCAGGCGCATCGCATAATCACCCAAGTCGTGATAACCGGCACGCGCGTGCTCGGCCGCGCCTTCACCGAAGCCTACAAGCAAGCTGCCGCGTCGTCGAACTACCAAAAAGCGCAGTCGAAGGCGAACGGCGGCGCCGGCGGGGCGGGCTACGCGCACAGCGGGCTGACGCTGGAGGAGGCGTGCAAGATTCTCAATGTCAAGCCGCCGCAGGGCGGGAAGACGGATATGGAGGATGTGATGGGCCGCTTCAAGAAGCTGTTTGATGTCAATGATCCGAAGAAGGGTGGGAGTTTTTATCTGCAGAGTAAGGTGCTCAGGGCGAGGGAGCGGATCGAGAGTGAGGTGCGGAAGGCGGAGGAGGCGGAGAGTAGGGAGGAGGAGCTGAAGGAGGGGTGGAAACCGAAGGTATTCAAGGACAGGTAGTTGAGTGGTCGGGCGGCGTTAACGCTGAATAGAGCTGAAAAGCCTGATTACTGCTCTTCTACGGCGGGCAAAGGGGGAGAAGAGAAATCGACACCTTTACGACGGCAGTCGATGGATCGGTCACCACGACGCTCACTTTCCGGCTGAGAGAGCAACAGCAAATCTTCACTCTGTATTGGACATAGCAACGGCGTTTTGGGTTTGGGATTGAGAGAGAGAGAGAGCTTGTACATGTACGATATATTAGGATGGGGAGCATTTGGGGGGGTTTTAGAACGTTGAAGATTACGGCACAAAGTTAAATTAAATGTAAGAACAAGTTTGATTCATGCTAAAAAATCAACTATAAGACAAGTATGCTCTGATAATGTGACCGTTCACCTCAAGCCAGCAAATTATCCTCCTATTTCACGGCACACACCAGTAACTAACATCCTGGGAAACGCCAAACATGCATGCAGTATTAAAATTTGAGTCCGGAGAGATCGTATAGGTTGTAGAAAGACCCAACCAACGAAGAATGAACTCAGAATATGAAAGTCGAAATTTTGTGAATTTGACGTGTCCAGCTTATTTACCAGCTGGCGCGGTCAGGATCGAAAACTGTCCACCAGCGCCGGCGAAGTTTAGCTTCTTGCCGCGAACGGCAGTGTTGTCAATGACAGTCGCAAGATCCACGTCATCATCACTTCCCTGGCCAGTCTGATAGTTGGCACTGAAGCCCCAGCTGTAAGCTTTCCCGTCGGTGTCGACAGCGAATGAGTTGTCGCCGCCAGCAGCAACAGTAGCAGCCTTGATACCTGGTACGATAACTGGAACTGTAACCATGCGAGGGTTCTCGCGCTCATCAAAGGTAACGTTCTCCTTGGGAACCTTGGAGATATCGACACCAAGCTGACCTCCGTCGGAACGGCCCCAAGTGAGAAGTTGGCCCTTATCAGTGCAAGCAATAGAATGGTGGCCTCCACCGGTGATCTCCTTGATGTTGTAGGGTTTGAGTTCGGTGACGACAGTTGGTTTTGGGATCACAGCATTGTCCTCGCCAGCACCCTCGACAATGCCACACTCGCCAAAGTTGTTGAGACCCCAGGCCCAAACACGGCCGTCCTTGCCAACAGCGAAGCTGTGGTATGCGCCGGTAGCAACCTGTTCAATCTTGCCACGAGGAAGGCCAAATTCACGAGGAATGAGGCCACCGGTACGAGTGCGCTCCACAACTCTGCGACCAAGCTGGTTTTGCTGGCCACTGCCCCAGGCCCAGACGTTGTTCTTGGCATCCAGAGCAAGGATGTGGTTGGCGCCGGCTGACAAGTTAGTGATCTTTTTCAGCTCTGGAATTTTCATCGGAGTAGTCTGGACCATGATCTCTGGAGTAAAGCCGAGAATACCATCGTTGCTCTAGGAAATTGTTAGCACCTGGAAAAAGTAGATGGAACAGGAATGCTCACTCTAAACGTGCCCCAGCCCCAAACAGAGCCGTCCGCAGTCACGGCGAACGTAGCGCTATCACTCGCGCAAACTTGGGTAAATACGATGCCCGCTGGGAAATGCTTCGGGTCAACGGCTGCAGGTGTGCTTTCACGTGGGTTCATGGCATCTTCATCTTCTGAGTCGGAGCCGCTGTCGCTTCCGGCATCCATGTCCTTGAGACCGCCTTCCCACTTCGTGTCACGGCCCAGTGCACCCTGATCATTGACACCCCAAGTGAGGATCTTGTTGTCGTGGGTCAAGGCAGCGCAGTGCATACCTCCAACCGAAATCTGAACGACGCCGACCTTCGAGGCGGACAGGTTCTCATTGAGACGAGGACGCTTGACATCAATAGGCTTCTTGTTGTCGACTGTTTTGTTGCCGAGACCAAGTTCGCCAGAAGAGCCTTCACCGAACACATAGACATCCAATTTCTGGGTAGGGGCGTGGTTGATCGTGGCGCCAAATTTGACTGCCTTTGGAGCTGGTGCTGGCTTCGGAGCCGCCTTTGGCTTTGGTGCAGCCTTGGCCTTTGGTGCAACTTTGGGCTCAGGAGCTTCATCCTCAGAGGATTCTTCTTCAGAAGATGGCTCCTCTTCCTCAACCTTCTTGGGTTCGGCTTTCTTGGGTTTGGCGGCCGCCTTCTTTGGTTTGGCAGCCTCAGCTTTCTTGGCAGGTTTTTTCTCAACGACCGCCTTCTTGGACACAGTGGCCTTTTTCGACTCGGCCGTCTTTGGTACGGCGACCTGGCGAGCTGCGGCTATTCAGGATCAGCTTGAGTCAAAACCATGTTGTACAGGGGCGGGAAGGGTAAAAACTTACGAGTAGCTCTAGTCTTCTTTAATGCGGTCTCTTCACCGACCGGCGCAGCTGCTTTGCGCTTTGGAGCCATCTTGGTGCTATGATTAAAGGGTCAATGGTTTGTTCTGATGTAGTAGAGTTGAATAGATCCGAGGTGCGATTCTCGTAAGCACCAGAAATTGCGACGCGTGCGGCGAACAGAAGAGAAGCGAAATATTAACACAAGGGTGAGAGATAAAGGCAGGTAGCGAAATATGAAGAGCGGAAGTAGATATCGCAGTGTGCAATGGGAACGAGAATGAACCGCTCAAAGAGGTTGTTGAAAAATATTCAAGTACGCCGACTCAAAATAAAGCCCTCGATGTTTATAGCCTCGCGCGCGCAATGAAATAATAATGGGAACGGAGTGGACGGCACGTACCCGTTTTCGTGGCCAGCGATGGTACCTGCAGGGGAGACAGCTGCCTTTCTGGCACGTAAGGAGTAACCCATTTCTGGGTTGTGGGTTCTTATTGGTTGGGAAGAAAGTTTGGGTTTCTTTGATGAGTAAGCAGTGTTTTCGAGATCGAGGTGAGGATGATATTCACCGAAAATTGATTGATTGATTGATTTAATCGAAAGAAACTTAAAAAGATGAAGAAAGTCAGAAGGAAAGAAGGAAGGGAGGATATTTATTCATGCTTTCTTCTGCCATTTTGAACTATAAGACAATTGAGGCTATTGTGGGAGCCTCGACGGCCTGGCTCTGCATCACGGGCACCATAGAAAATCTGCAAGCTAAGACAGACTAAGTTCTAACAATGGGAGTTCAATAGGAGCTCGATCACATTGTCGCCAACGCTAAGCAGTTGAACAATAGAACCTCTACAAAAGAATACCATCAAGAGCTGTAAACCAATAGGAGTTCGGTCACATTGTCAACTCCAAATCACCGTACAAAAGAACCACCACACAACAATACATACTTACCATCAAGAACTGCTGTAAACCAATAACATCAGCCAAGGTACTATTCTTTAAGCTAGACAGCTAAGACAATGATGCTATTTGTTCTATCTACGTGTAATCTATCTGCACACGGAACGTAAGGTTCCGTGTCACTATTTTCATCTTCATGACTATCTCATGAAAGACTTATATTTTGCAAAGAACTCCCCTCTGGACACAGTTCTCTCACTGTGACCCCTTTATCAGAGCCAGGCTCATTCCAAAACATGATCCCTTCTCATCACCGTTGCCACACCCCCGAACCCTATCCTCCAATATTTTGAATCAAGGCTCGCCAAGAATTCAGTGCCATCGTCATTTGTGGCCAGCCATGCAAATCCACCGCCTTGTAAACGCGGTCTGAATCTCCTCTTCCTCCCCAATTTCCACCTTTTTCGTCTTCGGGTCGTTCCATCATAAATGCAACATTATTTGCCCAAAAACACTCCCCTATTGCGCCAATGCTGTGCCTGTCCCGAAGGATCTTTCTATTTACAATTTGTAAGTTGCTCGCAGAGCTTGCTGTTCTGCAGCTGGAAGCTGGTTGAGGAAACCATCAAAATCCGGGATGAGGGACCTATATGCAGTCAAAGCCTGTGGAAAGTTAGCAACCTTGTTACAGAGCATAGCTAGTTTCGTAGTAAACATACCTGTGAGAACAAGGTGTGGAGGTTGACCTTGTGTGCTGTGGTGAATTCGAACTCGTGCTTATAGTGTGCAATCGAAGTAAAGAAATGAACGAGGACGCTCTCCATTGCTTGCGGGTTCCTGCCAACAATCATAGTGAATCCTATGAAGGCGGAAACCTTCTCTTCTGTATAATCGACGCTGTCCATCGAGTTCAGGAAAAACGCTGCGTACAAGGCAAGATGAGGGGCCATGGCTTCTGAGTTATCGAGACCCAGCCGCCCAAGCGCAATTCCCGCATTCTCATTTACGGAAGGAGGCACTTTATTGTTCCCGAGGATATCCACAAGGCGTTGAAGCAGCTGGTCGATATATGGCGCTAGAACTTTACCGTGCCGGATTGCAATCTCACCTAATGACCAACATGCGTTATTGGTAACACTGAAGTTATTCTCGATTTGCTCCTCCAGTACTTCAGACAAATTGAGTTGCTTAAGAAGCACTGGCATTATACTTGGCAAAAATGGACCGAGTTGAGGAGCAACACATTTTGCGCAGTCTCCAAGTAACGCATATGATGATTGGCGAACGTCGCTGGTAGGGTCTTCCATACAGAAAGTCAGAAGCTCGAAGAAGTTAGGCTGTGCTGTTGAAACTAGTTGCGCAGACTCTGCACTATCAAGGACTTGTATGATGGCGCTCAAAAGATCTAGACTTGTGACCAAAAAGTCTTTATCGGGGCTATCGTAGATAGGGTTGGTTGCAGCAAGGGCGTGGTCTTCAAGATTCTGATGGATAATCTTGATACACCTAGCGAAAATATCAGGCGAGTAAGGCGTGAAAGCAGTCCCGAATGCTGCTGCAACGTATGATAGACATTCCAGAAGGGGAAACAATTCTCGAGACTGGTCAGAAACCTTTCTCCATCGCTGAATGAGTGCAGGCATCAACATGTCGATTAGTTCGGGAGTAGCAAGGCTGGGGCCAACATGCTCAGCCAATGTCTGTACGCAGTCATACAGTATGAACATGTTCTTCTCCTTGTACCTATCGAAGCAGCGTACGAATTGGCGAATAATTGGGTTGCAGTAGGGGATGAGTTGTGAGCCAGCCTTTTCTTCAAGGTGTGCAAATGCGGATGCCCCAGCCTCCTGGACTTTCTTGTTACGATCAAGCATTTTCATCAGAAGCCCCTCCATCATTGGCACGAAATACCTTGCACGATCGGCTTCGTCTGTGAGACCGACTCCCCATGCTGAGTATCTTCCAAGTGTCCAGCAGGTGATCTGCCGTACAAGTGGCTCCGTGTCATTCAGTAAGCTGATGAGGTATGGTACTAGTTCCGGTAGGTGCGGAGTAACCACATCCATACACCCTTCTGCAACGGCACCAAGAGCAAGAACTGCAGCCTCCCGGTGAGGCCAGTCCTCATGTCGTAGATTAGTCATCAGGTATGGCAGAATTGACTCAAAGACTGGTCCTCGGAAGTCCGTCGCAAAAACATCCAGTGCGGCTGCAGAGCATTTCCGTAGATTCCACTGGTCTTCTGGGTTGTAATCGTCCTCATCATCTGACTCATCTATTTCGCCTTCGTCGAGATCATCAGAATCGCTTCCTCCAGGCACTTTTTTGTATGTGTCTCCATTTTGATTTGCTTCGACCGCTTCACCTCTGGCATCCTTTCCGCGAGCAAATGTGGGCTTAATATCCTCAGCCCTGTCATCTTCTTCTGCATCATCAATAACACCGCCCAAATCGGCGATGTCGTCCTCGCTGTAGACCATGCTATCTAATAGGACTGGAATAATCCTATCGAGGTACGGCGCCAAGGCTTTCCAAAGTTCTTGGTGCTCGCCCACACTAAGCCAAAATTCTGCTGCATCGCAAGCAAGATCTTCTTCGTCGGTTTGCTTTTGTTGGGCGATAATGTAATCAACCAAGCCTCCGATATATGGTAGAACCTTGTCTGGTCGAACTTCCACGATTGAAACGAATGCCCGACAAACTTGTCTGCGAACATCTGTAACAGGGTCATTCGCTAGTTGGAATAGATGGCCCAATAGCACATCTAAGTTGACTAGAATAGCCTGCGGCTTCTGGTGTATGAATTCATTGATGCTTGTCAGAGCTAACGTTCGAACCTTCGCGAGCGGGCTTTGAGTAAACTCGATTAGTTTGGGAATGAGAACATTGAGCGGGCGTTGGCCTTGGTAGTCATTATCCAGCAGTTGCTTGTTGTCTTCGCAGATTTTGGTCAACGCAGACATGGCACCTTCTTGAGCCACTTGGGTCACATTTCCACTCCCATTGCCCACCAGGTCGATCAGGTGAGGTAGAAGCTCTGGCCAAGCAAGAATTCCACCGCGCTTGACAATTTCAGTGATGACAATTCCCGCATAGCTTCTGATCTGAGGATGCTTGTCCTGGAGCGCAAGTGGTAGGGTAGATCGAATAAGTGCAAGGCTTGACTCCGATATCGTTTTGTATCCCGTCCTAATGTTGTTTTTCAAAGTAATCGACGCTACTGCCCTGACAGTATGGTATTGGATTTCAGTGTACGGGAGTCCTGGTGGAACGTCGGGACTGGTGAACAGGTACGTGAGGTAGTTGTTGATGTCGGGTGAATTCTGTGCTTGTGCCAGCATCTAGATAACAAATGTTAGCTATTCTACCCCTCATATTATGCGCATTTCCCCTCAAAGATAATATGGAGGGCTCAGGGGTATGGGGAATCTTACTAGTTCGGCTTGCTTTTGTTTTGCCTTGTCCTGCCCATCTGTCGAATCCCTTAGACACCCCGCCAACTGTCCCAAGGCCTCGTCGGTCGGCTGCCACGCCATGGCGGATCCTGAAACCGGAGTTATTTCGACTATCCTTGAAGCCCAATTGAAATTTTCAGTTTGCTGTATATTCGCAGCGTCTGAATAGCCCGCTTCGGTCACACGGGATGTCTTGTGGGACGTCAGAAATGTTAGATCGACATCTGTTCATAGCCTCAAAATTAGCTGGGGTTCCAGATAAAGGGCATCAAGCGACGCAAACGCCACTGAAACGGAGAGGGCGGCGGATTTTCTGCCATCTACATACCTATAAGGGACTGAGTACCGGCCTTGTATGGTTGAAGGTCGTGGTACCTTCGGTGTCTCTAGGAACTGTAGACTTGCTCCAGAGTCCGAATCTGTTTGCTCAATCGGCGCTTCGTGAAAGCGGTGGTGGGTCCAGCGGGTGCACGCACAACGAAAAAGACGTCGCCTCCTCGTGGCGGTTAGCCAAATATAATAACTTTGCAAAATGTATATCGGGTCGCGAGAGCAGTAGGACGGTAATTATTCTGTCAACTATTAAAGCCGACAAATATTGCAAGACTTCCTAGAATTGATGTCGTCGTCGCTGAGGGTATGGGCACTTCTGATTCGCTTGCGACGGTTGAGGGCCATGAGATGTCTCCACCAAAGTCAACTTACCCCTCCAAAGCCAACTCTGACCGCGGAACATGGCTCCGTACCTGTACCTTTTTATCTTTTATGATATCCTCAACTTTGTGAAAAGTAATCCCATGTTATCTACATATATTGAGTAACATGACATGAGCTACTATTCGTGCTCTTTATTGTAACCGTTGCTTACGAACGCATATAATTGTGTGTATTCGCCCTTGGCCATACATATCTGCGTTGTGATGCTTAAGTCATCACAAGTCCAGAGAGCCAAAGTATGATCCACAACCTTATAACTTTCCGTTTTCATCAACCTGCAGATTTGATGGTGCTCAAAAGCTACTACTCTTCGAGCGACATAACTATCATTTATAGCAAATTATGGACTTCATTTTACGTAGCTTCTCTGGCAAATAATAAATCATGGGAACTAAATAGTATAGGACCGAATCGCTACAATTGCAAATACGTATGCAATGTGGATGGCATAATGTGACCCCAATCACGACGTTAACTGTATGTTCCTTAATGTCTAGCCATACTGATGAGTCGTTATTTCGGCTGTCATACAAATATGGGATACACAGATCTGTTATTACATCTGTACTACTACACCAGAGCAGATAGTAATCCTAGCAGAGGACGCAGCCCACTACATCAGAGCAGGTAATAACCCTAGCAGAAGACGCGGCCCAATCCCATCCATATACTGTCCTCTAAACAAGGGGGTAAATGAGCTGGGCATCATGTGAGAATCGAACTGCATACGATTCAATATACTTTCTTAGCTTTCACAGTGTATCACGAACCCCTCACACCAGGTGCGTTCATGATGCACGCCTTCCCGCACGTTGCGCAAATGCTGTGCCGAATGGTTTTCATGCCACTGAACGACAGTGACTTCATTCCCAGACCACAGCATAGGCCTATGTCCCCAATGAGCACTGCCGTTTAGTGGCATGAATGCCGCCCACTGGGCTCGGCAACAGTTGACCTCCATCCCAGATGAGTAGTTTGCAGGTCGTTGATTCCAGCGTGTTTGAAAAGGTGCATTCTCTGGATGTTTGATTCAGACATCGCTGGGTTGACTGAGATTATTGACCTCGGCCATTACCACTTCCACTACAGCCTTAAACCCCGCCATCTCTTCCTCGACGGTCCCTCCCATGCCTGCGCTGGAAAACTCCATTGAATTGCCGACATATACAGGTATCTTGGATTTCCTTGCTAGGAGTTTAGCTAGGCGAGTTGTGAAATCGATCGAGGATTCGTAGGTGTAGAGCTGGGTACACAAGGTCTGGCCTGGATTCACCCGCTATAATCGAGCTGTTAGCTTTTGCATAGCTCCATGAGCCTCTTTTTTCGTAGAGAGTACACTCACGTCTGGTAAAGCATAAACGAAAGAACCCAAAGCAGGTTTGGTGGCAGTCTCTCCTCCGAAAACTGTGGTCAACAGAAGGAGTATAGAGGTCGCGCTGATGGTGAGACGGATATAGATTTTGGTCTGTGGTGCATTTGGGAGCGGAATTGCGAGCTCAATTGGCTTTCCTGGCTGCCGTCCGGTCCGATCCAGAGTTTCAGACATGTTGTAGCAGTCCAGTGGTGTGAACCTTTGGTGGCCTTGGATGTTTACATGATGTGCATGTAGGGGACGCTGGAGGGGTCCACGGTGACGAAAGGCGGTGACCCGATTTTGCCGATTCAGGTGCCTCACGTCTGCCAAATGCGGAAATCAGACACATTCAATGGAGATAAGTTGATAATGTGCATAGTTCGTCCTATTTCTTGTCTATAATTGCATGATGTCCTATAACATTGAGGATTCCAGCTCCTCATCAGCGTCAAGCGATGCGGGTGAGGGGTGGGGAGGCGTAGCGGAGGTCATGGGGGACGAAGAGGAGCAGAAGGTTTTGTTTCAAGCGCTCGATTCATTCCAGTACGTTTGTCCTGTTTCTCAGCCTTCTCTGGCAATTAATTGTTCTTCTGCGGTATACATTTAAAATGGCAAGGAGACTTATCCTGTGGATGCTCGTGACATCATGCTTCTGTACCCCGTTTCAGAAGTTTACACGACATCACTGGTTCTCCAAGAGCTGATTGTGTGTGAATAGCCAGTATACCAAGATTGCCCACTATAACACAACGCATATGAGAAGGCAATCATTTTATGCACTCCCTCAGAAACACTGGGAGCTTCTTGCAGCCCCGCCGTTTTCCTATTTAAGCACTCTCAACGCAGTAGACGACGCCATTGACAAAAATGGAGAACTCGCTGTAGCCATTCTCAAGTCAGGTCTCGAATCGTTCGAGTCTTCAATGGACTTTGAGAAACTTAAGTCGTCTGGCTCGTGGAAGGGAGTGGCAAAACCAGGTGACCTTGATAAGGCGAGAAGCACAATTCGCCAGTTCTATAGAGACTGGTCTGCAGAAGGCGCCGCCGAGCGAAAGGCATGCTATGGACCTGTTATAAATGATCTGAAGACAGAGCGCGCGAAGCTCGGTGGCAAAACTATGAATGTTCTGGTACCCGGTGCCGGACTTGGGCGCCTCGTTTTTGATCTCTGCTACGAAAGCTTCAATGTCGAAGGCAATGAAATGAGCTACCATCAGCTCCTTGCCAGTTCTTATATTCTCAACTATTGCTCCGGCGCTCAGGTTCACACAATATTTCCTTGGGTTCATAACTTTTCCAATCACCAAAATCGTTCTCGGCAATTGCAGTCATTTAGAATTCCGGACATTCACCCTGGGACGGCACTGCATGAAAAGAATAGCGCCGGCAAGAGCAATCAAAAGGCTGGTGAAATGTCGATGAGCGCTTCTGACTTTATCTGTCTGTATAACGATGAGGAACATAAAGATATGTACGACGCTATCGCGACCGTTTTCTTCATTGACACGGCCCCGAACTTAATCCGGTACATTGAGACAATAAAGAATTGTCTTAAGGCAGGAGGGATATGGAGCAACATTGGACCTCTTTTGTGGCACTTTGAGAACAATGCCCCCGGTGCCTTTGGAACTAAAGATGCTGGCAAAAAGACCGTGGAGACCTCTGGTAAGCAACTTGATTCGCAAGGATATTATGTTACTGACCACTTTAGGTATTGCTGACCCTGGGAGTGTTGAGTTGACAAATGATGAGGTTATTGCACTGGTCGAGCACTTTGGGTTCAAGGTTGAAAGCAAAGAGTCTGGTATCAAAGCGGGATATATTCAGGACGATGAAAGCATGCTCCAAAATACATATCAAGTTAGCCACTGGGTGGCAAGAAAGCTTTAATCAAGGAAGTACTTGGCTTATGCAATAGAAACTCGCATATAGGAGCCACCTTTCAATATAAACTACGGCTCTTAAGAAAGCGATATCGCGGCCCGGCATGCGTTGTGTATCAAATTTGAGTCTGCATGTAGTGTAGAGTTTATATAGTACTTGATACATGTATTATATGCTGGAAATAACCTTAATATCTCTACAACTTGGCCTTGTCCGAGCTTTCCGTATTGCTCATGCTTCCCCTCGATATCACTTCTCCGCCATCAATCACCAGCGTAGCACCGTTGATGTGGCTGGCAGCCCTACTAGACAGATAGACAACAGCTCCTGCCAAATCTTCAGGTGCTCCCAACCTCCTGTTTGGGTTTCTCTTGGCAATCTTCTCAGCTCCGCCAGAAAGTTCTAACAGTCCATTCGCCATCTTGGACGGAAAGAAGCCCGGTGCAATGGCATTAACCAAGATTCCTCTTGGCCCAAGCTCAACCGCAAGGTTCTTGGCAAGATGGATAGCCGCAGCCTTGGAGGCCGAGTATCCGAAGGTGGCATTATCGCCGAGGCTTCCAATTCCAATACCGGCCACAGACGCGGTGATTATGACCCTCGACGTGTCTTGGATCGACGCGTTCTTCTGCAGCAGCGGCGCGAACAGTCTCACAGTGTTAAACACACTCTTGACGTTCAGGTCCATGACCTTGGCGAATGCCTCATCGGGGTGAGTGTCGAACTTCTCACCCCAGGTAGCGCCGGCATTGGCGAAGAGGATGTCGACATGGTCGGTCGTCTTGCTGACCTCGCGGACGAGGTGCTCGACCCCGGAGAACTTGGCAGAGTCGGCGGGGACAGAAATGGCATGGGCCCCCGGCTGCAGGTTTGGGAGCTTGTTGAGAGCTGCGACGGCTTCGTCGCATGCCTTGGCCTTACGTGAGGTGATGTACACCTTAGCGGCACCGGCTTGGAGGAATCTATTTCCGGCTGTCAGCTAATTTTATGAGTATAAAGTCTTCCACATACCCTGATGCCGCGTGGAGCCCCAGGCCACGAGATCCGCCAGTGACGACGACGACCTTCCCCTTCAGGGAGAAAAGAGAAGGGAAGTCATTGAGAACGGTTTCAGCAGCGGCAGCCATGTTGATAAGCGCTTATCAGTTACGTTTGGTTAAGTAGTATGGAGGAATAACGTCGAATTCGCAAAAGATATCAAAACAATTTATTGACAGACGGATGTGGAATATATTATATAAGGAAGCAAAGATGCAATAGCAGATCCCAATGGGACCATACCTAGCCAAACGGTGGGGTAAGTGCGGAGAAGATTGAGGTTCGAGGAGCCGAGCGTACTGTATATGCCTCGGCATTTTACCAGTGGTAATTTGTGGGGTTTAGTGTGGGGTAGCGGGAACAATTGTTCGCTCTCCACCTCTTAGCAATCCGATGAGAACACGGCAGCGGAGTTAGCCCTCATTGTTATAAGGCCGTCGTATCTCAAAAGTGCATCCAACGTATACTACACGTGGTCTATTGGTGTGTAACTTTATCAATAGGATCTATTTGCAAAATCGGACAGGACGAAGGCAGCTGATGCACAGTGTCACGAACCCACGGAGAGAAGCCTGGTTATAAATCTGCGTCATAATGTATCTAGCCTTGCTTGAGGTCCTCCTCCAAGTATCTAGAGTTTGAGGTTGATATAGCGCCACAGCGACACCCCACAACTGTTGTTAGTTCCCAATTAACCTCGTGATCCTCTTGATGCCGTGATGCCAGCACCAGTCTCATCTCATTATCCTCGTCCTTCTTAGCCTGACGCCGACCTTCTTCTCCGATCACTATCGCATGGAGACCGGCTAACAATCGATCATTGTATCCGCAACAAGCGCCTGCGCCAAAAAAACAATCACAGGATTGCCGCCCGGCAGATGGGGCAGGGTTTCAAAAGCAGCGACCATAAAAACAGCGCCCATATGATCATCGATCAGTATTGTCTTTATGGCAATGCCGTAGCTCTGTGCCAGAGATACGCACATAGTGAGAGGCTCGTAGATTGCTAACCCTGCCTCATGGACATCGTAGGTGGCGCAAACATGTAGGAACTCTGTCAGTGTAACAAGACAATCAATGATCACTCGATATGCCGCCGCTGCAGCACCATCTTCCTCTCGTCCCAAAACCTTTGCGAAAGTGTAAGGAAAGGTCGCAGTCCCATGCTCGATATAGTCAATCAGCACAGCGAACAACGCATGATCAACCGTTTGGAGGACCAAGAATCCAGACAGAGCTTCCGCAGAGGTGCCGTTGAAGTAGCGTGCGAAAGTGCGGGAGTAATAACAGAGTAGGTCTTTGGGGAGTGTGAAAGGGAATTGACCATCACTACCAGCGTAGATGGTGACGACCTGGCTGTCACATTTTCTGCTTCTGTTAACGGCGGATTCATGTTGGAAGGGTCGGGTGTGTTACTCTCTGGATTCATCTTTGGTCAAAGGCCTGACTAGTG
>JPJV01002463.1:0-17379 GCA_000750745.1 Pseudogymnoascus sp. VKM F-4281 (FW-2241)
GGTCGCGGTTGGGTGGCCAGCTCACTTATCTGGCCAGCTCACTTATCATGTACGTTAGAAGAATATATAAAAGTAAAAGTAAAGGTTTAGCCGCCATCCATAGAGACTTATTACATTTTAAAGTGACATCTAATCGGGGATCTATGCTTAGGAATAAAAGTACATCTGATAACATAATAAAACAGCAGTTTATGCATTAAATTTCAAAAGCTAGAGTTAGTTTCCCATGGTTCTGTAGGTTCTACAAAAGCGCGTGGTGAAGAGAGAAAAACGGCTCACCCACTCTTTCGTCGATCACCTCATAACAGAAGATTATCACATGGCTGAAGAAACTTCATACTCATCTCCCTGACTATAGCCACCACCAAAGACTACCATCTGCTGTATCACCCCTTCCCATCTACTGATGCCCAAGCAAGCACACACTTCCCAAAAACAAGCCGCCACCCTTCCTACTCCAGCATAATGTAAAAGTCCAAAAACGCAACCAATAAACACCGAGAGCAAGGGCAATTAATATGCAAAGGTGTACGCCGCGCTGTATGCAATGCATGATTTATCGTCCAATGTTGACTCCTGTTCCAACCCCACTGTCGTCCCCCACCGCAAACACAGGGATCAAAATCATCGATTGGAAATCTGTCGAGTGCTGAGTGGGAACGCAATCCATATACCTCGCTGTGGAGATGGTAACCCATCCCCTTTATTCTGTATGCTAATCCTGCCATACTTCACACAATCCGCGTCGAAAAATCAGTGAGTCGACGCATCACCAGGTAGCCATACTTCTGCCGCTAGGTAATTCCGTCACATAAACACCCCAACCCAGAACTTCTTATCCCCAACCTCGCTCCTGCAGTCGTCGACCGCACACAGCGGGACTTTCCTCGTGCCGCTCTGCGCTTCTGGAAATCCGCTCTTGCTTGCCGACTTCGCGTCCGGCTTGCGGGTCTGGTAGCATTTGTTGCAGTAGACCTGGTAATATGTTAGCACATGGACCTTGAATCCAATAAGAAGAATGGAAAACACTCACATGACCACATTCCCTCACCACCCAGAATGGATGCTCCTCCCTATCCTTCTTACTCCTCGCCTTTGCCTTCGCCGCCTGCTTTCCCGTCGCTGTCGGCGTTTCCACAACCGGCTCCTCAGGTCCAACCACCAACTCCTCATCACACGCAGGGCAAACAATCACATCATCTTCCTTAGGCGAGCGTGTGAACCCCTCACCCACCGGTGGCGGCGGCACATGTTCTGCCTTTCTCGGCTCCGGCCTCACATGCTCATGGTGCGGAAAAGTACCGAACCTCACCGAGGCTCCACGCATATGTATTGGAAGGGGCTGCATTTCGGATTGTCGTCCCAACACGTACCGCTCCATGTTCCCCCCCAAACTGTCCAGACCTCGCCAGGTTTCCGGGAGCAGGCCCGCGAGTCCGCGGAAGAGGAGGCTTGGATTATCCAATATCGATTCTGGGGCGTCCATTGGAGGGAGCATGCTGGGGAGATGGGGCCAAGGATGGTTGGCGTGATGGCGTGGCGAGCGAGGTGGGCGGGGGAGCCGCAGTCGCGAAGGAGGGGCCGAGGGTCGTGACGGGAGGGCTCGCGAGGATACGATTTCGACCTCGTCGTCGTCGTCGTCGGATTCGATGCTAATAACATCCCCAAGGGTCGTGTAATCCGATCGCTCCAGTTGGGGGGGCAAAGTAGCGCGCTGTGATGAGCGCCGCGACTGTGAGGGTGCGCGCTCCTGGTGGTCGTCTGTCAGATCGATGACGGTGGGTTGGCGATCAAGACTTGGACGGGATGTGGGATGCCGGGGGTCGAGCATGACGCTGAAGGGCGAGGAGCGTGGAGGGTTGTGCGGATGCGGCGTTCGTCGCTGGCCTTGTGACTGTGTTTGTGTTTGTGGTGGTGGACGGGTAGGAAAGGTGAAGGTCGAGCCAGGGAAGGGCGGCGAGGGGTCGGCCGGGGAGAACGAAGGGCGTCTGGACATGGATAATGAGCTCGACATCTCGCCGAAGGATCGCTGGGAAGAGTTCGTTAGTCTTTTGGTCTTCTTTCCGGAGGGACGAGTGCAAGGGCCTCATACCTTATTGTGGCTGCGTTGGGTTTCTGTCATTGTACCGAGGGCTCATCTCATTCCCTTATGTGTGCTCAGACGCGAGAGTTACTGCCAGCGAAGAGGGCGGCGTATGGGCCTGGTCGATAGAGAGTGAATCTACAGATGAGCTGAGGTGGCGTTGGTGATTTGTTGGTGGTCGTTGATGTTGTCAAGGCGGAAGTGGTGGGTTGTGGACGGTGGTAGCGCTTATCGCCGTAAGGCGTGGTTGTTCTCCAGGCGTTGGTCGGAGAGAGATGGTCTGCCTTCGTCCGCCTTCTGGGCAAGTGGCCACTGCCGCCCGTGGAATTATTGAGAAGGAAGTACCTTTTGTACTATAAATTGGTGTATGAAATACCTTGGATTGAGTTGGTGGAGTGAAGCCTAGCTCGCTTATGATTGGCGATAAGAGCGGCGATGATTCTGCAAGAATTCTTCCGGGAACACGTGCAGCACGTGATTGGTTGAAGGCCACAGAGTCTGGTCACGCTTTATGTGCCCCTTAAATCACGTGAATATATACTGTGCGAATCATGAACTTGGATCTCGGCATGAATTTCAGCGTGAATCAGCGTGAATCAGCGTGAATCAACACTGTGATTGATTGGGGTGATATTTACCGTTTTCAATATGACAGACCTTACAACCTAGGGATTGTAGATTGGGGACTTTGGAGGCAATCAGACTTACAGATTGAAGAAGAACTTATAGACTGGAGTAACATATACCGTAGTCTTTCTAGGCCACAGATATTGAGACATGAAGCCCCACGGACCGTATACTCTCCTGATCACAGCAAGCCAAGATATTGAGACCACCAAGCCCAATAGAAGGGGGATCTTGCTAACCACAGCCTCACAGACCACAGTCTCTAGACATAGGGCTCCAACCAGCACGCTTGAGACACCATGCTTCGCAATCAACAGCGTCCCTAGCCAGCTATACAGGCTACCAAGAGCGATACCCAGCGGTTTTGCCACCCTCTTCTGGGATTAGCCCGGGAGGCAATTTTTTTTCTTTCGTATATTATGTTTTGTTTTGCCCCAGGCGCAGGCGACCTGAAACAAAAACGTCCAGCTCATCGTTGCTCCACAAATAGACCCAGCCGCAGGAGAGCCAGAGTGGTGGTGGTGGTGTGTGCTGGAAATGAAAAGTTGACGCGCCCAGCGCGCGTTCCTACGTCTGCTCCAACGTATGTCCGCGGCACTGGAGTATTGCCCATCGATGGTCTCAGAGGATGTCCATTCATAGTCTCAGAGGGCGTCCATCCATAGCCAAAAAGATGCCCATCGTTTTGCTCTCTGGAATTCCAACCAACAGGTGAGAGACAACAGGGTCTCGCAATGTACCTTGCCAAAGCGAGTTCGACGGTTCTCCTACTCGTCTCTTCCCCGGAACGACAACACGACACGATGTGTACGGTACTCTACAGGACAACATCCCTTCCCGGACTCACATATGCCGCCGTCCCTATCCAAAACGAGGCGAGGGGTGTTGGAGTTTGGCGTTTGTTCCCTAGCTGTTGTGTCGTAAGCCTGACAGGAAAGAGCGAGAAATTTCCCCGACGCCGATGGGCTGGGCAAGGACGATGATGGGGCAAATGTCCCCTGTTCATCTCGTTGGAAGCCACAGACGCCACATTGGAAAGTCGCTCAGGCTGGGATCGATGGCAGTTGGCTGGAGTATGGCTGGAATCAGCAGTGGGTGCGCTAGCGAAAACGCCTCGGGGGAGGGGGAGATGGGAGATGGGAGATGGGAGGTGGGAGGTGGGACTGGGACTGGGAAGGGACTGGGATATGCTGGTCAGTTCATCAAACTGGTCAGTCACTGTTGGGATGGGAGAGCGAGGGTGGTGTTTTGAGTGCACCGAGCACCGAGTTTACTGTCCTCTGGTGTATGAGTGAGTGTCTGCTCAACTCGAGTATGACTGGCAGTACTGGTGATACACTTTCGTGTGGTCTTGGATACAGCATAGCCCTCTCGCACCGAATCGTCCTGTATCCAATACTACAACGAAGCAGTATGCAGACAAGTACTGTACGTACATACGTATGCACAGGCCACAACTTCTCACACCCCTTCACATCGCCTACCATCCCTTCCCACACCACCCCTCTCTCATCCTGGCGATCATCTTCAGCCGTGTCAACAATGATTGGCCACACCGCGGAGAGAGCGACAAGAAAGAGAGGGGAGCGAGAAGCATTGGGCGCGTGACCACTCCCAATTGCCCAGCAGCCAACCTCACAGACTCGATCCCATGGGGATCCATCGATCCAACAACCGACGCCCAGACCTCAACTGCTATGGTGGACCCGGGCCAAGACGCTCCCAAAACCATGTCGGGCCGTATTTTTCCGATGTTTTCTTTCTTTTGCTCGACCCCTGATTCGTGGACTGCCTTTGGACTGGCTCTGGACTGGCTCTGGACTGGCTGTGGACTGCTGTGGACTGCTGTGGATTCCCATTGTACCACAGTACTCTCCTTTGACAGAGAGAGCACTGTCAGATCAGTCAGCCAGACAGCCAAGAGCGGAAAATGACCGCCCCGCTCCCCGTCCGTCCCTTCCCTCCCGAGTCCACTATCCTCCCTCGTCACTTCCCTTCCCCGCACTCCGCGTTGGCCCTCTCATCCCCATACTCCACATACTCCACTTACGAAGTACAGTATCTGCAGTGCGGTGCTGCAGTTCTGTACTGTACTACCACTAATCCCTCTCTCTTGGCTTTTTCTCAACTCCACTCTTCTTCCCTCCTTTACCTCCTCTTTCGTCCACTCACAGCTCTTGCGGCAGCTAGCGATGCGACGTTCCCCTCCCCTCCCCTCGTCTCTTCTCGCCTCTTTCTCTTTTTCTCGCCTCCTCATCCTAATGCGGCCTGGCTGATGTCTGGGTTGTATCGTTGGTGCGAGTCTGTCATGCTCCTAGTTGCGGTTCATACCTTAAGATGCCGGCTCTGCCCAATGCGACTACTTTACCAGACGACTAACCACTCTGCTCCACTACTCATCACCAACAGGCACACGACCACCTCACGACCACCTCGACGAAGCTGTTATCCGTGACCCGACATTCTCTGCTCCCTCTTCATCTTCACAGCCTCATACCTGCATTCGCCTTCGGAGCACTGTTACCAAACCTTCCAACGACAACGAATCGAGTTATATCGGTGACAACGCCCCTCACCTCTCACAACACACCCACTTCACAGCAGATCACCAATGAGTGAGCGAGACCGTGTCCTCCTCTTTGTTGAGGCGATGAACACGCCTCTATAGCATTACCCGCCCGCATCTAGCGGCCACGAGCAAACAAAACCATAACGAATCACCGAAACACCGGCATGACCACGACCACCGCCTACCACTGGGTTAACACCCTCACACCCGCCCTCACCCCAACAACCTTTACCTTCACCTTCGTCCTCACACCCCCAAGCAAATACACATTTACCTCAAAACTTCCTCAGCCACCACCCCGCCCCGCCCCATTCAAACGCCGCCGCCCGCTCTGGGACGTCGATGGTTCCCCACACCCCACAAAGAAGAAGCGCCGCTTGCGCCTCGGCCTCGTCACTTCCCGCCTCTCCCGCCCCTACTCGTCCCCAGCAAGTAACATCGCCGACCGCGGCGTTGCCCGCGTCGGGTCCGCCACATGGCCCGTTCCCCGTCGCCCGGAGAAGAACGAGCTCCGTAAAGCCGCCATTATGAACTGCGTCCGCCAGCGCCTGAGCCTCTTGAAAGCGGCACAGGCGAAACAGTCGCCACCTGCTAGCACCCCGCAGAAACGGACACACTCGCAGCTCGTCTCTGCGCTCGCGCTGCGCGATATCGTGGCCCCGATGGCGAGGACGTACGAGGTTCCATCCCCGCTCCCGCCGTCGCCGCTCGGATTGTCGAATTACGACGCGCTTGATCTAGAAGAGGAAGCGGGGCTGGGGATGGATAGTGAGGGAGAAGATATCGATGGAAATATGAGTGGGTGCGGGAGCGGATACTATAGTGATTTCAGCGTCAGACGGTCCCCGCGCCCTGAGGGGGAGGACTACGATTATCTCGACGAGCTAGATGGGATTCCACCCTTGTCACTAGCGGAGGAACCACCACCGTTGCCGCAGCTGCCGCCATTGTCAATTGCAGAGGAGGAGGTGGGACAACCGAATGAGAAGGTTGGGGTGGGGATGGATGTCTATATAGCAGGAGCGGCTCACGGAGCGGCGACATATGTACTGGCGTAGTTGAGTAGGCATATTCACCAATTGGTGATAGCCTGGAGGAAGCAACACTGGGACCATTGCATGGACATGGAAACGAGGAAAAACTAGGAGTTGGTCCACCCCTGCATAAATGAACGGAGTAGGATAAAAATGACATTTCATGTTTTGATACCCTACACTTCGTCTGTCTTTAAGACCTAGTTTTGGTTGATTTATTTGTTATCGTCCTCCCTCTACTAGTTCAATAGCTTCTCCGCCCTGTCGAGCGCAATATCGCACATTGCCTACTCTCGTCAGCATATCAGATCTCACCACCAATTGACAGCACCCCACGCAACAGACACTGTCGAATAGGAAAGGATAGGATACACACCTTGATCCCCTCCTCTCTCTCCATCCCCCCATCACCCCTATCAATCCTCTCTCGCATATTCTTCATGATCTCTCCCCTTCCTCGCCCATTAACAAACACCACATACCGCAGCCCAGGGAATTTGGCCTCGTACTCCTCATTCAGCGCCGCCAATTGCCGAGCCTCCTCCTCGCCACCACCTAGTTGCGCTTGCTCAGCTGCTGACTGCGCGCTATCCACCTTCTTGGCACCGAGGCGCGGGTGCGCACCTAGTATGGCGTCGAGCTGGGCTGCGTCTGCTGCGGAGGCGGATGTGGAGAGTGCAGTGAGCTGGGAGCGGATCGTGGCGATGAGGACGGGGTAGGAGGGGACGGGGCGGGTGAAGAGGGGAAGAGATAGCGCATGCAGAGGCGGGGAGGGCTCGAAGAGCAAGTCGAGGATGTGAGTGTGGTCATTGGGGGGGAGGGAGGAGAGAGTGGCTGTGGGTGGAAGGGGGCTTGCAGGGGACATAGTGATAGTTGTGGTGTAAATTGGCCGGATAGGAGATGCCGGTTGGATAAATAACGAGAAGAGTTAAATCGGACTGGATTGAAGATGAAATGAAATAAACAAATATATAAATATCTATCTACAGCGCTGCGGGGAGGTTTATATGATAAAACCCCACTTCACTCAATGCACGCCTCGGAACTCGCCTAAGCTGAATTAGCACTAGCGCCGAAATCCGCGACTGCGACGTCAAAAGATTGTTTATGGCCTGAAGCTGGCTGGGCTAGGGTGACGAAGCACGAAGCACATTCGCAACTCCACCACAACCCCAACAACAGGCACTGATCTACTAAGAGACCAAATATGTTGTGCGCAAGTAAGTGGGATTCAATTGGCGATGAGATAATGACACGTGTCTAACGCATCTGTCTGTAGTTTCCGGCGAAGCGCCGCAAGACCCTGTGGTCTCGACGAAATCAGGTATGATTCCAACACCACCTCATCTCCTCACCAGGCTCAACGATCTAACCTGCCCCTAGGCAACGTCTTCTCCCGCGCCCTTATCGAATCCTACATCTCCACCCACGGCACCGACCCCATCACCTCCGAACCCCTCACCGTAGACGACCTCATCCCCATCAAGACCTCCCGCATCGCTCCCCCACGCCCTCCAACACACACCTCTATCCCAGCCCTCCTCTCAACTTTCCAATCCGAATGGGATGCCCTCGCCCTCGACTCCTTCACCCTTCGCCAGCAACTTGCGCACACCCGCCAGGAACTCGCAACGGCGCTCTACCACCACGACGCCGCAGTCCGCGTCGTCGCACGCCTCACCCGCGAGCGCGACGAGGCTCGCGAGGCTCTCTCGAATGTCGGAATTGCGCCCTCTGGTGCAGGCGAGGCGATGCAGATTGATAACGCGGGACTCCCATCTGAAATTGTCGAGCGTGTTGAGGAGGCACAGGCTCGTCTGTCGAAGGGGCGCAGGAAGCGCGCTGTCCCAGCCGCATGGGCTACCCGCGCAGACGTCGCGGCGTATGAAGTCGTGGCAACGGCTGAGGTCGGTGACGCTGCTTTTGTGGATGTAGATGTTGCAGGGACGCAGGCGCTTGTCGGAGGCAGCGATGGAGCAGTCGTGGTGGATGTCCAGACCGGGGCGGTGGCAGAGACGCTAGCGAAAGGAGAAACAGTTTCGGCTGGTGCGTGGGCGGGCGAAAAGGCCGTATTGCTTGTTAAGGCTGGAAGTGGGGGCATGGTGAAGGTGTTTGAGGGTGCAAAGGAGGTTGGGGCCATCGCGGCGCATGCGGGGCCTGTGAATGGCCTTGCTGTGCATCCTACGGGAGATGTCGTGGCGTCGATTGGCAAGGATAAGAGTTTCGTCGTGTATGACCTTGAGAGTGTGAAGGCGGTTGCACAGGTGTATACTGAGAATGGTGAGCCCCTCTTCACTCCATTAATCAAAAAGGAGAGCAATGCTAACACCCAGCAGAACTCACTGCCTGTGCCTTCCACCCAGACGGCCATCTACTCGCTGTCGCCCACGAAGGCACTCTCAGCATGTACCACACCACCACCCTCACCTTCGCCGCCTCTTTTCCCCTCCCGTCCCCCGCCCCTATCTCCGCCATCTCCTTCAATCAAAACGGCATCTGGGTCGCCGCCGCCACCGCGTCCGGCGTCACCGTTTTTGACCTTCGCAAGGAGGGCGCTGAGGCCGTCGTCAAGGAGTTTGAGGGTAGTGGTGTTAATGGCGTGCAGTGGGACTACTCTGGACAGTTTTTGGGATTTGTGGGCAAGGAGGGCGTTGTGGTGCAGGCGTGGCTGAAGAAGGAGAAAAAATGGGAGGAGGGGCTGAGGAGTGCGGTGAGGGGAAGTGGGGTAGGATGGGGAGCAAAGGGAAGGAGACTCTTAGTTGTTGGGGGAGAAGGGGTCAACGTTTTGGGGGCAAAGGAGTGAGTGATTACTGAGAAAATGGTTATGGAGAAGGTATAATTGAGGCGCTTGTACGAGTACCAAACAGTGGACTGACGAGGCGGCAAGGCACACGGCGTAGTTTTTTTTTCTTTTCCTTTTCGCTTTGTATACAGGCGGCTTAGGAAATGGGTAGGCGGAGATGTGTAGCATATAACAGACGGATTGTGCGGAGTATTAGATTTCAATCATCATGAATTCTTTCCCTATCGTATACTATATATCTATCACTACTTTGTATTCCCCACCACCCATGGCTATGAATAACTATACTTAAAAGCATTGCCTATCCCAAGTCCCAAACAACCCAAACAGGTCCTAAAAATGCACCGCCGATCCCAGCAAACACAGAAGTAATACACGCACGCCGAATTACAAGGGTCGTTACCAAAAAGAAGTAAAAGAAGCCAGAAGAAATATCACGAGTTTCGGGTGTGCCGGTTATTGTTGGCACTTATAATTAGAAGTAGCCGATTTTGCTGGCCAGTTTATAGCAAAGAGAGTCCGAAACGCCGTTGAGCCGCGCTATGCAAGTATGAGAAAGGAGAATGCGAGAAGTAAAGATCCGACGAAGGTGGCGTGCGCTGTTTTTGGAAATGGGTTGGTTTCGGACGCAACAAGCTCGCTACCTCGAAAGAACAATGCAAAAAGCGTAAGGGATGATGGACAAGGCGCTTAATAGCTGAAACCGCCATAATTCGAGTTCCGCGGCGGCGCACCAGCAAAACTGTTCGCGTAGTCGCCATCCTGGTAGATGGTTGTGCGGCGTTGATCATCGTCGGGGAGAAGACCCTTGACCTCCCAGTTGTTGGCTTTTGTGCCGACTGAAAACTCGAGGTCCTCGCGCGTGATGGAGTCCCAGTACTGAGTTGCATTAGATTTGGGTTATATGACGAAAAACGGGGGAAATACCTTGTAGACCATCATGACGGCGAGGAGATTGCAGATGGTGGTGAAGAAGACGCCGTCGAGGTAATGCTGGACTTTGCGGCAGATGGTGTTGGAGATGGCATATAGGATTACCTGGCCGACGATAAGGAAGCCAGCGCCGAAGGAGAGGTCGCCAAGCGGCCAGCGGTCCTGCAGGGTGTTGAGCACGAGGATGAACTGCATGATAATGTATACGACGAGGCAGATCGCCGAGATAAGGTACAGCACAACGAAGAGACCGATTGTCTTGGTGGGGCCGAGGCCAGCCCAGCTCTTGAACGTCGCCAGTGAGACGAGGAACGTGATGACGAAGAAGGCGAGGGATATGCTGCGCAGGAGCCAGACGGAGAGCGTGGTGCCGTCTTCATACAGCTGGAACCCGACAAAACCGTTTATGAGCAGGCATACACACAACGCCGACGCGAGACCGGCCTGCACGGCTACGAAGTAGGGATACGGATCCGATCCTGGCGGGACGACGCCGGAGTCGATGCACAGCGATATGAAAGTCAGGAGCATGTAGATGTAGAAGAACGTCGTGATTTCCTTGCGACCTATTTATAGAACATGAGCGCGCTGACACAGGAAAACGGTTTTGGGAAGGGAAAATACAACGTACCGACTGCGGTAAACTTGGAGCGGACGTGGAGGACCATTATGACGGCCATGATGAGGGCGGCAATGTGGGCAAAGGAGGTGGCGGGCTGGAAGATGATGGTGTTCGCGAGCTCCACATTGCGAGCATAACAGTCGGGCTCTATCCCGACGCCTAGGTCGATATTGCTGATGCTGCCCACGAGGGCGCACAGTGGTATGGGCGCATTGCGGCAGATTGTGTCAAAGTCTCCAAAGCCCATATCGCAGGCGGGTACAGGTGCTGATAGATGTCGAGAGAAGAGAGACGATGCTGCGCCTGGAGCGAGGGGTTGCGGCGCGGCGAAAAGGGTCCACGATGTTTTTGATGAGGGATGTCTCCAGGGAATTTGTAGGTTTGAGTGCGTAGGGAGACGATTAGCAAATCCTCTACTACATGCGACTGCTATAGTATGAGCGGATGGATGAAAGTGAAAGAGCGTGGTGTTGTTGAGACGTATAAAAGTTCACTTGTGTATGTATGGAGTTACTCTATCCTGCTCGTATACCTGATCCTTGGCAGGCCCCGTTGGCAGCGAAACCGAGCCCCAAAGTCCCCTGAAATATCACATGACAGGATATTTTGTGCCTTTCCTGAATCTCGAAGGGTGAGGACAAAACAATCCGGACACTTTGCGCCTCAGAACTCAGGTAAAGTGTCCGGATTGTTTTGTCACCACCCTTCGTCTCCAAATCATGTCCTTCGAGTGCAAACCAAATCATGTGATTTGATTTGCACTCGAAGGACTGTACTTTAATCTTTCAGTGGGCGCCGTAGCAACCTCGTCACGATTACCCCGCCAAAACCTCTCCAACCTTATATATCATTTCACAACCTCATCGTCGCCCATCCGTACTCATATTCATACTCCCTTCCTTCTCTAGAATTGAATAATTATAAGCCGGTCTCTAGGTCTAGGCCTCCGAGATGACCATGCAGACTAGGAGATCTGAAGAAAGCAATTCTGGGACCAATCATTGTCGAATCTTTGAACTTTGAACTTTGTGCCACCATTTAATCCCATCCGCTGGCATCAACGATGATACCAAAGATGGTGCAAAACGCTGCAGACTAGGCAACCATGACAAAAAGGCGGTCTGAACTGCCGTCAACAACCAGTACACAACAAATTTACATATTTTTCTTGTCCTTGAGGCGATCTCTATTGAACGGGGGTGATTCGGAAGTGGTGGTGGAGTACTACTCTAAGCTTGCCACATACATGTATCAATTTTCCATAGCTCAGGAGGTAAGATCTAGGGGGCCACAGACTGAAGAAGCAAGCTACAGCTGAGGAGATTTTCGCCGAATGGGCCTTTGGATGGTAAAACACACATATCTGCATCAACCGGCTCGGGTGAGCAGTTGCGGCATGCATTAAGACAACTGTGCACAGGGTCTGGTGGGATGCTTCACTGTCGTCGAATGCTTTCAGGCAAACAAGTTGCAATTAACTATGGCTTCCTCAAATCGGAGAGGTCTGTTTCCTTGGTTGGCATATGTCGGTGAGAAACGCCTGGACTCTATCTCCTGCCTAGGTTTGCATTTTAGTCCGCAAACTTGCTGCGTCTATGAAATGCGGCAACCGACTGTCGAATATGGCAAGTGTCTCATTGGATGATTCCATTGGCTCAGCATGAATATTACAGCGCACGACAAGCATCAAGACACCACGATATTACGACTGTTCATGACATGCAGATATTGACGGCTCCGCGCCTGGCGCTGGTTGAGGTTGAGACCAGCAAAAATTTCTAGTGCTCTTGTCACTACAGTTTAATGGTGAGACGACTGAGCGACTGGACGACTAACGAAGTCAAGGGTCATCACTCCGGCCTGCCTCGCTTTAGAGGCTTGGACTAGTGACGATCCATTTTTATCACAGCAAGCATGGTCAGTCGGGCCAACTTTCGTGGGCCGCGCCTCGATATTGGCCTGATATTAGCTGATTGAGAGGATATTTTTGATCTTCCATCAGCAAATTAAAAACAGTCTCACGCGCAAAGTCCAGCTATCTCATCCGCATTTTCTCCAATGCAGATCACACCATTATCGGTTCATTCCTCTGCGGCATGTAAAGTACTACGTGATGAACCGGAGTCTCAGGCTTTCGCAACCCGTATCAAATACCATCCTATATCGCCAATATCGGAGAGGCAACGAGGCGAGTCGATGAAGTACCGCCGTGCAACAGGAAAGGGTCGTGTCCAATAAGCAAACGCCTAGCCTTGCACCGTTCAACCAATACGAGGACATACTTGGATTGGAGACTGAATACGGCACCATCACTATTTGATGGATCTAATAGCTGACCATGGTGCATGCGGCTGTGGAATGTGGAATGGTGGAGTGAGTGACCCTACCCTCCAGCAGCACATTACAAAGACTAGAGGCGGTTTTCGGCTTTCGGGGATGCAATGGTGGCACAGGATTTGCCAGTCCAGAGGTTACGTTTGGCGCTGTCCATCCCACAATGCCAACAGGAAGCCGGCACGAAAGCGCGGGACGACGAATCATTTCTCTTTAGTCCTCGGCGCCACGCTATTTGGTTTGTGTCTAGAATGCTCACCTTTTACCGCATTCGCATTACACTGGAGCGAAAGCCTCTTCATTTGCCGTATGGACCGTCAATAGCGTACATACACCCTGTGCGTGTCTCGTCTCGCTTTTGTACGTGGCGATATCGACGCTCCTATCTACTCCGTACTACCGTCGCAGCATTGGTAAATCCGTGGAGATCGGTCTCGAATTGTTTCTGATTGGTTATGGCATCGTTTCGCGGGTGTCCGTCAACAGTCGCATAAAAGCCGTATTCTCACTCTTGAAAATCGAAAATGGTCCAAGTGACAGCCTTCAATGGCCCCCCCCCCCTGTATATTCATACGTGGAGGCAGGATGTTGCTGGGTGGGAGTTGGTTTCGCCGGAAGCAAACAAGACGCGCATCAATAAATGGCGCGCTGGTGAATCGTGACTTGTTCACAGACTGGGTTCATGTGCAATGTTCCGGGAGCAGGCCGTCACCAACCCGAGACACCCTTGAAGTCCACTGATACCAAACAGAAGCTGATTGATTGCCTGTTAACAACTGTACTGTACTGCACTGTACTGTACGGTATGATGCCTACTTTTGCCTTGCATGGACATAACGTGCGCGGTTCACCTTCCTCCCGGTCTTAGGCGTCGACCATTTTTTCCAGGCTTTGATCCTCGGCCCCATCGCCATTGGAGGCGTCCAGTGAGATTGTGCATTTGGGGATTACGCATTTACATTTTCAAGAGCGTGTGGGATGGCTGGGGTGTTTTTTGGGGAGGGGGCGGCCAAGCAAGTCCACCAAACCAACACAGCCACGCTAATTTACTGCCTTTACAGTACAATGGAACCACTGTTTCGACGATTATTGCGCTAGGCGGCCACACTACTCAGACTACGACGCAGACTACGAGACTACGACGAGCAAAATGCTACCACAATACAATACCTTGATAGTATGGTGCTCGGCAGGATCAAAACATTTCGGAGGTTGCTGATTCAGACCACTGTACCCTGGGTTGCGGGCCATTTTTTTTTTGCGGAACCTTTGCTCATCCTCCATTCACCTTCCCTGTGGAGTATATTATTGGAGCAACATGGAGCACACCAGTTATGGGATACATACAGCTGGTCATTTCGCGTTCCGCGCCCACATCTCAAACTTTTTTGAGAGAGTTGTGTGCGCGTTTGCAATTTGCTCACAACCGCCCTCGCGCAGTCCTTGGTAAGTGCGGTAAGTGCGCCCAGGCCCACCAAAACTACCCATAGAGCGCTGACTGAAGGGACAGATCGAGCGACACTAAGCACAAATAGCGCTGTAGCGTACTGTGCGGCACAAAATCACAAAAAAGGAAACCGTACTCGTACTGTCGTCCGAGCCGCCGCGTGTACTGGTTGGTGTACTACTCTTCTCCGCCACTGACATGTACCACTACTACTGATCTTAGAGGGGGGCAAAGGAAAACCGCGCCTTCCGGTGAACAAGTACTGTAGAGACCATCACTTTCCGGCCCTTCCTTGTCTCTGGGATGATCAGGATGATTGATGCGACTTGTAGAGTAATCCCCCTTTCAATCACAAGCCTTGGGTCTACAGGGGCGCGAGTAAGCCTCCCCCCTTCGGACTGACCAGGAGCCGTGCTTCACACTGGCAAGTGAGGGACTCCAACGCCAAACTGACCCATCGAGCTCATTATTGCCTATCCCGCGCCCGTTTCAAGGAAGAAGCCTTGTTGGCTCACCGCAGTTCAAATTTGGAGCATTGATATGTCATGGTGTCGCAGACACTCAAATGTCGGCCAGGAACTTTATTGCATATGATCTCACTCACATGCCTGCTGCCTTGCCTTGCCTTGCCACTTCACTCGATCCGCCGCGCCAGAGTCAGGTTGAGTCGGATGCCTTGGCTTGGAATGGATTCATGAGTATGATCGTCTTATGTACGTACGTACGCAGCCTTCCAGCCGCAGCCAAGGCTAGCCAGCCACCAAACCCGATTGTGACGAGAAAGGATGCGTCTCGCCCGCCACACACAAAGATGGGGCACTCATCCTGTGTTCCGAACGTACATAGTACAGCACAGTTGCAGTTCTGCGCGGCAGGGAAGGGTCCAAGGAGGACAGTCATGGTCATGGACTATTGTCGGCCGGAGCCTGATTGTGACCTGGCGCGGCCAGTGACATCAGCCAGAGAATGAGGAGAAACATATGGAGTCGCGTAATGATGCTACCCGTATATGGGCTAAAAGCATGGAGCCATACAGCTGTGCATGGCTCTGTATGGTCTGGGACGGAGGAGAATGCAGGGGTTTCCATTGCACGCGGGGTTTTCCTTGACGACTCCATGCTCCTGGTCTTGAAAGCGCAGAGATCAGCCTCCACTCTCCTCTTCCTCCTTGCCATGACCGATACGATACCCCCATGTCGGAGAGTACGGAGCGGAGAGTGCGGACAAAGCCAGTACAGTACGAGTATGGGGCCATACCATCCAAGACGGCGCTAGGAGGGTCAGGCTCTCGCAAGAATAGTCGCAAAAAGGAGATCACGAAGGTACTCGGCTGCACTTGTGAAGGGAATTCTGAGAAGCGATGGAACCCTGGGAATTAATGACAGAGAAAGAGAAGAATTAGGAGCAATTAGCCCCCCATTCGTGACCAGGAAGAGAGAGCAATTGGCTGTCTTTGGTGGTGTGGTTTGAATGTTGCTCCGTACTTTCTTCGGACCAAGGACCAACCAACTTCCCCCACCACCAGCACTACCAGGCTATCCCTTGTTCAGACCAGACACCAGACACCGGCCAGAGGAGAGGATTTGGACCAACGAGATGCAGAGATGCGGAGAGGCTTTCTTTGGGATTTTGGAGCTTGTTCGGTCACCCCTCCAGCGACTCCACCGGCCGGCCGCGGTGCATCGCCGTATTACCACCAACTCTGCAAAGACTGCAAAAGATGTATCTGCTATGGAGATGTATGGGTACTCTTCAACCCAGTAGTGGTACAGTACCAGTTTTGGAGCAGGCACCGCCCCATGCCAGTCTGTGTCTCCATAGCGTCAGTACCTATACATATCAAACGAGTACAGTATCCAGACCGATTTTTGTGTTTTTTTGTGGAGTTGCGTGCGTGCAGAAGTTAGCACTTTCTGGAACCAAGCGCGGCTTGTGGCCTTTTGCCTTTGTCTTTGTCTTTGTCGTTTTGTCACCGGGTGGACACAGAGGCAGAGGCGACGACAAAGAAGGCGGCCATTTTCTTCAGTTGCTAATTACAGTACAACAAACAGTGTTTGCATCTCCCAGAAGCATACATTTCTTTATCCCTTTATGGTATTTATAGTATTATTATCTCTGTGAATTCCGAGAACATTCTGGCTACTGCACCGCGCCACGGTTACTTACTGGCGTTATCCATCGATCCATCCATTATTATCACTTCCGCATCCAGCTTCAATCATACCCGGCCGCCTTTATACCATTTCTCTCAACGCACACATTGGCATAGCATACATTGGAGGCATAAATACATATCATACATAGCATACATTACATAGTTCCATGCTACTCGTTACAGTATGCTCCTTTTATGGATTCAAATATTCCCACCCACGTCTCTCAGATCCAGATCAGCAGCCACCACCACCACCTACCTTACCACCCCTTGGAGTCTATCTCTTACATTTAAATTGTATGTACCCTACCTACCCATGTACTTTTTTTTATAGCCACCTAGTCTTGGTTTACCACTTACTCTACCACTGTTCCGTTCCTCAACGCGGCGCGCCTGTTGGCTTTGTACTTTTTCTACTGGACTGTACTGTACTAATCTAGATTATACTCTACACTATTCCATTAATTCCCTATTATTCTGCCGCTTCTTTTGGCCACTGACGAGTAGAGTAACTCTCTACTGAACTAAGCCAACTGCGTTACGGGGTTACGGGGGTCACTTGGGAGAATACTATAATCCTGGGCTACGAGTACTGTCACTGAATGAAGGGTGTAAATGGAGTAAATGGAGTGAAAAGGTGTAAAGAAAGTACTTCTTGATATGCTCCATAGATAACCGAACTGTTTGGACCTCACTCATATGTTCACTGTCCACTCTACCTTCCAAAAAGACAAACCACAACCACCACCACCACCACCACCACCACACCCCC
>JPJV01002464.1:0-38478 GCA_000750745.1 Pseudogymnoascus sp. VKM F-4281 (FW-2241)
CACCTTCGCATCTACATCCCCACCACCACCTCAACTTCATTCTCCACCTACAATAATAAACTCTGGTTTCCTTATATTATCGTCTGTCCTTCTCGAATAGCCTATTTACTTCGACCAATTCCACCGTCCATTACACAACCAGGACTCACATACATCTCCCCCCCACCCACCGGCGATTCTTCTCACAAGCACCTACCTCTCTCTCTCTCCCTCTCTTTCTCTATACAGCATATGGGCTCTCCGTTACCAGCTTGAGTCTGCGTCAAATGGGACCGCTCTCCAGGATTCCATGCCGTTGAATCATATGGGGCTGGCTACCTACGATCTATTATTCAACTGACCGAAGCTTTTGCCGGCGCTCCCTCTGGATAGTGACGCTTCGCCAGAACAAAAACGAAAACAGTCTCCATGCATCAAGGCTCAGCATCCTCGACTGGCCTCGATTTCCTTCCGCCGGCACGAAACCTCTACAACTCACACCACCCCTCCTCAACATACACTCAGACTGGCTGGCCACGGTCTCTGCTCCCTCCCACGAACGCTCCGATCCATCG
Source organism: Pseudogymnoascus sp. VKM F-4281 (FW-2241) (assembly GCA_000750745.1). Taxonomy (NCBI): domain Eukaryota; kingdom Fungi; phylum Ascomycota; class Leotiomycetes; order Thelebolales; family Thelebolaceae; genus Pseudogymnoascus; species Pseudogymnoascus sp. VKM F-4281 (FW-2241). The sequence continues at coordinate 555 of JPJV01002464.1, forward strand.
CTACGCTACGCCCGACTCAACCTCTATATCGACAGGATTAGGACCGTGTGTTGCAGACCGTGAACGTTGGCTACAGTACGCATCAAACATACCAACCATCTCGACACGCGGCAGGCTGCCCACCCCGCCTGCCGACGACATGAGTGTGCACCAGCCGCAGCAGAGCACTACCAACGGCGTTCGACAGGGCATTGCCTTCCCTTCAATAGCTTCTTACCAGACATCAGCGTCCGCACTAGCTTACCCATACAACTTCGCATCTCGGGCGGCGGAAACACTCAGACTGGGAGGCACGGCCAGCTCGGCGTCTCAACTCTATGATGACCGGTCACATAATGGAGCCACAAATACGGTCGAGGAGAGGGTACAGGAGGTTATCCCTCGCAAGGAATCGATTCACTCAGGCGTGCAAGCAACTCCACCTGTGAACGGAGGCACCATCGGAGAGCTGGCAGCACAGGTATGGAATAATCAGCAAATTTTCAAAACAGACGTACTAATAGGTTTCTAGTTAACCTGCCTCTTTTGGTTCGAGACCACCGAGACTCTTCGAAAAGCTGAGGACTGGACGCCGGGCTCTTCTCCAGTTGAGAGGATAGCTCCTGATGCCATACCCACAGCCACATTTCGGAAATGGGTTCTCACGATACTGTCGACTACGCAGGTTACGCCGAATGTCATCCTCCTAGCACTCATGTTTATATATCGACTAAAGACGCTCAACCCAACCGTGAAAGGCAAGGCAGGCAGCGAGTACAGGCTCTTGACCGTGGCGTTGATGCTGGGCAATAAATGTAAGTTCACACAGCTCAGTAAAATTAGATCGAACTAATAGTCTGTAAGTCCTCGACGACAATACCTATACAAACAAGACGTGGGCCGAAGTGTCTGGGATTTCGGTGGTTGAAATTCATGTCATGGAGGTCGAATTTCTCGGCAGCATGCGATACAGCCTGCTAGCTTCCAAGGAACAATGGGCGGAGTGGCAGATAAAGTTAGGCAAGTTTGGGGACTACTTCGAACGGGCGTCAAAGCTGCCGGTGCCGCTGGCTCTGCCGTCACCAGTCAACAATACGTTCCCATCGTCCAAACTTCCCTCGCCAACACGAGTACAGTCTCATTCTCCTATTTCATCTACACATTTATCAAACTCATCACCGTTCGATTTGAATCAGCAATGGCCCTCTCAATACACCTCGTCACAACCACTTCCCCAACCACCACAGGCTACGAAGAAGCGACCCTTTGACGACTTGTGGGTTGAGCCGCCATCAAAGAGGCCTGCAACCATTTCTGCTGCTCATATTCCTGCCATTATGGTCCCGAATTCACAGGTCGCTGCTCCAAGGCAGCAGGCACCAAGGCTGCCAGTGCCACAGTTATCGGTTTCGACAAGCTCTGGGGCGGGCTACCCGACATTTGCCCAAACACTTCCTCCTCTGCCTCCGTTGAACGGGGGGCGAGCCATGTCTCAAGTCTTTCCGGCGACTCCAAGCTGGGCTCCTAACCCTCAGATAAATGTCCCTTCATCGGGCATGCCGCCGCAGACTCAGCAGCCCTACAGCCTGCCAGGCTCAAACCACGGCACTCCCTCACGGCGACACAGCCCCCGGTCCATCGGCGTGCATTCGATGAACTCATCGCCCATCTCTGGTATCTTCCCCAACGCTGCTGTACACGACCTGAACTCCCCCTCGATCTTCCTGCAGCAACGAAACTCGCCATATAAGCCGATTCGACTTCCAAATACACTTCTCTACCCACCGCCCCAGTCCAGTTATCAGCATTTCCAACCGGGCATCGATCAGATGCACTACCAGCCTTTAGGGAAGCGAAACGACTACCGCCCGGGGGTGGTGCCGGAATACGTTGCTAATCCGATTTACCAACACTATCCTTCACTTCCTCAGCCGACGTTCCATCCGTTGGCCTGATCCATTCCCTTCGTGTTGAACTCGCCCAAGCGAGTCAGCCAAATTGGTTTCGATGAAAACAAAAGTCGAATAGAATACAACTTTTATAATAGGTTTATAATACACCACAGACCTGACCACGCGTCAAGAGTCTCCTCATCTGGACAGCAGCACAGCTGCGACAGGCGAACTTTGTGCATCTTTTAGCATGGCCCGGTGATAGCATTGCGTCGGAGTTTTTTTTTTTTGTTTTTTTGGTTCCTTTTATTTACTTGGGTGGGCGGGAAAGTAAGGCATGCAGAGCATTGCATTGCAGTTTCTCCTCCGGGGATAGGCGGATAGAACGCCGAGTCGCTGGGGGCGGCGTTTATACACAGCGCTGGGAAGGGATCGATGTGAGATAGGCTGATAAGCTGGGCATAGTGACCTGGGGTTTGGCAGAAAGACCTGTTACAGCGATGGGTCCGGCCGGATGATGCCATCATAGATATAGACTGTAGTGGAATATAGTGCCCCAACGGCTGCCACTGGAGACCATGGATGTGAACGTGAGTTCCCTGTATTGTGTGCAACAAGTGCCAGGTCTCCTTCATAATCGGAGCTCAGAACAGCCAAATTTATCCTTGACAGGAATATTTTGGTCGATCAATATATATAAAAATAATATATTATTTATTTATAAGATGAACTCTTTACAATATTGTTGAACCTATAGACATATTTGAGACTCGTTTACACATTCAGTCAATGACTAAAATCGTTGAGACTTAATGCATCGAACCTCTTCCCCCCGCTGGAGGATTTCTAGATCGAACGACCCAACCGAAGTACAAATACAAAAATCCACCTTTTATCCCAAGGCCCATGCCGATTATACTCCAGAAGCGTCCGAAACGCTCAGGTCGGTCGCGCTCACGAAACATCACAAATATCCTTCTGGCATGCAGTATCAATACACATCCAACACCCAATCCTATTCTTCAGTCCACACTATCGCCATCCTCCTCGTCTCCTTCTGGTTTCCTGGCTTGGCCAACGCCCATTTTCATCCCGCCGAATGTCCGCTGCGCACCAAATCCACTGAAGTGCTGTACCAGCCCTGGCCGCGGTGTCTCCATCTCATCGCTGCTTGTATCGTAATCATCGTCGTCCTTGCCAATTCCATTCCGATTCAGGGTCTCCATCCGCATATTATGCCCATCGTCGGGCTCCTCGAGAAAACTGCCCGGATCTCTACCCAGTACTCTGTCGGCCTTGCTAGGGCTCCGTTGTCCGGTCGATATCGTCGGCGACGGCGCGTTGAGGTAGTGCCGCGTGATTTGCACCGGCTCTGGTTCCCCCTCCCAACCCCCACTCGCCGTTCCCCATCCGGCATTCCGTTCTCGCTCTAACTGTTCATCGCGCTCCTTGCGGATGTATTCTCGCATCGCAATCCATTTCGGAGATGGTTCCCAGCTCCAGCCATCACCAACGCTGTTGCAGATTGGTACGAACCAGAGCAATTTCCTTGGCCCGAACAAAGCAGACAAGTTGCGCCGCCAGCCGAGATCGAAGGCGTTGGGAAGCTTCGCTGCGTCTTGCTCATCGAGGTATTCTTGGTACCGATCTCGAGCCCGCTGACGCTCGAGATCCTCATATGTCCGATACCGGGTTTCTGGCGGAGGCGTGGCGCCCTCTTCAGGTCGAGTCACACCTGGCAGAGCGTTGGTGTGTATATCGCGAAGTTGCTGTCTGTAGCTCGGCGACTCGTGGGAGCGGTGTTGTGCAATGTGTTGGTGTTGCATTGCGCGCCGAACGGGAGACAGATACCTGGTCTTTTCAAGGCACTCAATAGTCGTTTGCCCGCGACTCGCGAGCATGATATGCCAGCCCGTGAAGAATGCAAGAACAAGCCCAATCATCCCTGAAATCACAGCAAGCATCATATAATTTATGGGTGTTAAGTTATCCTCGTATTGTCCATCACGCATAATCTCGGTCCACACCCAGGTTGCGCTCACTCCGAAGCAGACGAAGCAGAATAATGTCGTGTAGGACAAGAAGAGAAGGAAAGCCTTGTAGTTCCTTAGTCCAACACAAGTAGCGAGCCAAGGACAGTGATGGTCCATCTTGAGAACGCAGCGGTTGCAAGTCGAGCAGTGATGGGCGCGGTCGGGCTTCCGTGCCTGGCACTTCTTGCAGAAGCGGAGCTCGCCCGTGGATTTGACGGTGAAGGAGGTGGCAGCAGGGGCTGCTTGGGTAGGAAGTGAGGAATACCCATTATGGAGGTCGGTTGTCGACCCTGGAGAAGTGAAGACGGCGGTGGTATAGGACCAGTTGAGGAGGACGTAGAGGGCGATGCCGAGAAATGAGGTTCCCGAACCTGCCGAGCGTCAGCAATTAAACCTTTGTCGTTGAGGGCCTAAATGACTAACCTATCCAGGGGCTCTGAGACGGATTAAAGCCTATCGATGCCTCAACCCACACTGCCCAGGTCGTAATGCTGTAGACGAAGGCGAGAGGAAAGTAGGTGAAGGTCAAGCAGCAGTACCGCTCGCATTTCCGGATCAGTTTGCGAGCGCCCGCCATGTTTGGGAAAGATAGTGAACTGCTGGGTGGTTCCGAAAATTCGTCCATCACATATTGTTACCACAAGCACGACTGCACACCATAATGAGGATATTCGAAAGAGGGTTTGTGCTCGTGGACTTGAGAAGGGAAGTTGAGGCGGCAGCCGCGATGTAAGCCTCAGGAGGCGCAGCCTTACCCTGACTGACCTCGGTGGATCATTCTTCCTGAGCCCCAGACGTGCACTTGCGACGAGGCTACGATATCCAAATATCGATGGCGAAAGACTACAATCAATGACTCCTTGCTTCCTACCCATCTCACCCTTCATTGGAAAATTGATTTACGTCACCGGGCAAGTTATAATTCACAGTAACAATTACTTTAGAGGTAACGACGTTTCATTGATGCTCATGTGCACACTTAAGGATGATCCACCTCTCAATTGTTCCCCTTGTGCCACCATCATGGTCTTCGGAAACAAGACTGATGGATTACACAACACAAAGTAGCAACTTAGACCCTAGAGCAAGCAAAAAAAGCATAGGCGCCTAACAGCATGACTTCCTAGCACAACCAAGTTTTTTACTGAGCATAAATTTAGAGAAGCACCAAAGCTGGGACGGCCACAGATGCGGATCGGGGCGGCAGAGTGCAACCTCAGAATCGGCGCCAAATTCCATGATGGCCCAGAACAGTCTCCAGGCGGTCGAGCCTCAAAACTAGGAGATAGATTTATCAAGGCAAGGCCTGGTTACTCGCATAGCAGCAGCATAATTTCCTGTTCCATAGCGATGAGGTCTCTCGTTCACTCACCCCAGTCGTCGTTCTGCCATGCTTCGCTCCGAGCCCTTTCTTCATGCAGCTTCTTTTCGCGTTCTCTGACCCTGGATGACCTGTACCCTGGGTCGTGTACAGCATTGATAATAACCTCTTCTTTAGCCTCGTGGGCGGTGTCAAGCTGAAGCTTCGGTGCGATCTGCGCTGAGTAGTATCGATGGGTGTTGTCATCGTGCGTGCCCGCTGTATCAATCAAACCCCCGGACACCTGGTCGATTATCTGATTGTAGCGGGGGTCATCCCGCGCCTTGCATCGGTTGGTTTGCGATTCGAGGTGCTGTGTTATGGCGGAGGCACTGTGGAATTCGTTCAAGCAGTATGGACACTGGTAACGATCGGTGAGGTGGGCGTTGGACTTCAAGTGCATGTAAAGAGCCTGACTTGAGTTTAGGAGTTTTCTATACAGTTATTAGCCATTAAGATACAGCAGATGGCGATATGACAACTTACGAACACCCAGCGAACGCACATCTGTACTTTTTGCTGTAAGGGTTCCTATACTGCTCAAGATTGAATCCAGGCCCGTCTGGATCGAACTTATGGTGAGATTTAGGAGTTGGCTCCTCGATGGCCAACTCGATAGCTTGTGTCGTTGGTTGTTGCTCGCCCATGTTGAGTTCTTGAATAGACTGGAGGATATTGGAGGGCCTTGACAGTGCGCCAAGGTCAGGTCTAATATGTGTAAACGTCCGAGATTGAAGGTTCAGTGGTTGGCTTGATACGCTACTGTGATTGGAAGCTGAACCTGAAAACTTCAAAGGACGTTCTGGTCGTGGGGAAATCTCCAGTGGTTCTTTTTCCCATACATCATTCTCGTTCCGCATGCATTTATTTCCAGTATCTTCAGCTGCGATGCTGAATGGTTCAAGTCCAGTGAGGCTAGGCCAGGGGTGCTTCAGAACTTTTGCATTTGGTGACATCTCAATCAAATCGACTTCTGCTTTGGCTTTTGTGGGATTCTTAGTGGTGGAATCCTTATTTGTCGAATCGTGGCCATGATTTGGAATCAGCAAAGGAAAAGTTTTCTTAAATTCTTCATAGTCCGCTTGGATTTCTAAATCGCCCAGTAAATCAATGGGTGCAATAACTCGGATGACGGGAGCTGGAGAGGCCTTGGGAACTTCAGATTCAGGACGCCACCGATAATAATCATCAGTGGCGTCTTGAATCTTCGTAAACCCCGCTTTTTGAAGGACGGGGCAGCCGTCTGTTTCGATGTGCTGGATAAGGCTTCCGCCACGGGTAAATTCCTTGTGGCATCCGGTGCACGTTAACTGGTCGTCTGCTGGATGGGCCTGAAACTGTCAGTGTGGTAATAACAGAGCTAGGTGAGCTGCAAACCTGGCGTTGGTGGTTCTTCTTGCCCTCCTCAGATCTGAAATCTTGCCCACATGCACAACATGCATGTGGGTGATTGTTGGATGTAATCATGTGCCTTATATACGCTTGCCAGTCATCAAACTGCTGGCTGCATGGAACGCAGACCTCAGTTTCCTGAAGGGTAGCCATGTTGTGGTTGAGAAGAAGACCGATATTGTGATAACGTGGGGGGAGGTGCCGAGGAGGGTGAGCGAGGCAGCGCTGAGTGAGCTTAGTAAAAGCAGGAGTGAGGCCGATTTTGACAAGATTGATGTGTTAGAGGGTATTGGCGAGGCGGGTGCGGATGGGAGGAGGGAGCCAGGTGGGTGGATTTCTTGGGGGGGAGGGAACCCAGCAACAGAGGGGGAGAGATGGTAAGGAAGAAGGGAAGAAAGCCAGGTTCTGAAATTTTATAGACAGGATCAACTGCGCTGGATGGAAGGCGGAAAACTTGTCTTGTCTTGTTGTTTTTCAAGATTGAAGAAGGTGTGCCGGCGAGCAGGCAACGGGGGAGATGTAAGGAAGAAAGGAAGAAAGCCGGATTCTGAAATTTTATAAGCGCGACGCTCTGAGGAAAGAACTACACCTTTGCCTCTCTTTCAGTTCAGCATAAATTCACACAGGAGCTTGTCGCCAATATATTTATACATGCTGTAATTTCCCTAGGCTCTAATAGGTCATCTAGGACAAAGAATTTATTGTAAGCTCAAAATGAATTTAGCATCAAGATCTAATGACTCTCTGGCTCTAGGCTTGCTGCAGACGTTGCTCAATATCAGTGCTCATTGCGCCTTGATTTAGTTGATGTACGTCAACCACAGTGCCAAAGTGTTGGAGCCGTTTACAATTAGTCTTGTTGCTTGAAAACAATTGAGAGCAGAAACAGCTGTATGAACTGACGTATTGATACTAGATTTGGAGGATTAAGGTTGGGACTCGAAACATTACACCGGTTGAGCAAGCCTGGCTCTGTCACGAAATCACAGGCAGTACTTCAACCAGTAAACAACACCGGATGTCTATACCAATCTTGTATTGTGGCATATTCGTTGAATTCATGTCTCATCAAATTCATAGCAGATAGGCCGCCGACACTAATAAGTAGGGCCAGCGTCACGCCCCTCATCACGTATGTGGCGAAGCTGTGGCTCGTAATCTTTCTCCACCCACTCCCAAAACGTTCGCCATGTCTGGTGTTGACCGGTTGCTATGCCCATGTTTGAAGACGCCGCTGGAATGGCATTGTGCAACAGAAGACTAACGCGTAGAACACCCTTCCGCGCCTCATCTTGCTTCTCAATCTCCTGCTTCACAGCATTGTCCTTCAACTTAGTAGAAAGGATCGTTCGGAAGCATTCTGCAATCGAGTCGAGCCTCCTGGCAGTCTCCTCCGCATCCAATACGACCAGCTTCGTAAGCATCAAGTTGCACAAGGAGCGGATGTCATGCTCGTCGTTTAACCCGGTGATGACTCTGTCATAGAAGTCCAGGATATTGATGCGCGAGAAGGAAGTCTCCATTAGTGCGTAGAGAGTCTCGTATGCGCTTTTGCGGACTTCAAGGCCATCGTCCACCTTGTGCTTGAATGGGCCCATCATGACCTCTCGAATCAGCTCTGGTTGTATGACGGATGCTTTCATCACAAGCGGCATCAATTGTCCCAGGCGCGGAAGAAGTATATCCGACTTGTTGTGCGCAGCAGAATTAAGTGTCGTCAAAGCTAGTCTTCTATTCTCGAGTTCGGTATCGTTGAGCATTGTCGTAAGCATGTCAATCAGCGAATGCCTCAATATGGCATCGAAAGCCTCATCACTATCTGGTAAGGTGTAACGGATGGCCTGGATACCCATAGCCCGGATGGAGGGAGAAGGATCCTGAAGGTAGGCCTGCTGACGGTTAGTGCGGGAATTATGGGATGATGTCTTGTACATACCTGCAGCTTTGGCATGTATAACTTCGGGTCGAGAATTGCCAATCTTCCAATGCATTCGGCGCCAACTGCTTTATTATCCTCTACCTGGGAGGCGAGAGTTAATCTATCCCAAATTGCCTTTGACAGAGAACCAATATCCATAGAATTGCTCCCAGCCTCTAGCAAAATCTCTTTGATGGAATGGAGTAAAAGGTACTGCGTATTCCCACCTTCATTCATCCTGTCAAGGATGGCAGGCAAATACAATGCAGTATTTCCAGCTCCAGCACGTCCTAAGGCGACCGCCGCAGCAAGCGGAAGTTTTGTGTATTCAGATGTGAAATGAGACATGAAGGTTTCTGGTTTCAAGGGTGAATTGGGTCCCATACGAAGAGTTGCCTCGCCCAAGACAGACAGCGCCAGGCTCTTTCGAGTATCGTCAGAGCTTCCATCAAGTTCTTGGATGAACATATCTATAGTGACGCCGACAGAAGAGCCTCCATATACGAGAAGCGTGCCGATGACTTTGCCGACGACAGTTGGATCTCCATTTATGCTGACTTCTTGAAGAAGGCCGTTCATCAGAGGTTGGCCAGAGCCCTTGCCAGCAATGTTTTTGACCAGTACGAGTAAAGCATCGAGGACGGCTCCTCCCAGAGGCGTCATCAAAAGGTCGCAAAGAGCCTTGTTCAATCCAGGAGACACGACAGTCTTGGCATCATCCTCAACCAAGTAGGCAGTGACAAGCAGAGCAGGACCTAATAGGTGGAGGTCGTTCGTGTTCAGCAGAGGCAAGAGAGATGCAACCAGATCACCTATGGTGGTATGGTCCATGCTATTTCTCGCCGCTGGCGTGACAATCAAGTTTTTGAGGGCAGCCAAGCTTGCGCCACGAAGAGAGCGGTCGGCCTTTCGAAGCTGGGCTGCTAGCTCCAAGGATACCTCTCGGATCCAATCTGGCTTCAACTGGCCCCTACCAGTGCTCAAGGCAGCAACAGTGTCGATAGCACGTACCGATGCAATCCTGGTAGTCTCATTCTTCAACCTATCCTTTAGTAGCTGTAAAGCTTCATCCCTGTCATCTTGCGAGAGCAACTTAGCACCCTCGCCACTGGTAGTGCGCGCAAGTAAGATACCGAGAGCGTGGATAGCGCGAGATCGGACTTCCAAGTCGGCATCATTGGAAGAAACGCGGTTTATGATGACATCATAGAGGTTCTGTATATCCGTTTGATGTTTGGCTCCGACCAAGCTTGATCGAGGCGGCGTCAAAGCCTTTACGAGCTGCTCAACTGTCACAATAGCTTCTGCCGAAATCTTGTAGTATCGATCCTTGACGGCAGACACCACTCCCGGGACGATCTTTGGGAGGAAGGGCTGAAGGACACTGGAAGAGTGTGTCTCGCAAAGGTCGCTTATGAGTTTGAGAGCAGAGACTCGTAGTGTGCTCACTGTTGCCGAAGCAGATCCCGTAGTAATCACACCAGTGGATGGGGCGGAAGAAGCACCGGTGCCTTTAATGGCGTCAACAATGGGGTCGACGAGCTGAGAAAAGTACTCTGAAAGGCCACCATGCTGGACAGACACAAGATTAGCGAGAAGATTAATGACAGCTTGCTTTGTAGAGATAGAAGAGCCCTTTAATTGCTTCGCCACTGCTTTGACCAAAGTGGGGCTGAGCCTGGATAGGTCTGCTCTTGGCCCTGAAGGAGGGAGAGGTTCGATGATCGGGGAGGTAAGTCCAGCTGACATGGTAATCAGGGGCTTGGTATCAAAGGTTATCGAGCTGTCTCGTCTACGCTTACGGCTTGTCGGCTGGGACATGTAGTCCAAATTACCTTCGCTAGTCTGAAGAGCGGCCGTGCCTTCTCCAGTCTTTCGAATGAGTAAGGCGGTGGCCGAAATGACCTCTAATCGAACATTCTGTTCCCTCTCGTTAAACCTGCTAATCAGCACCGGTGCAACTTGCGAGTACAACGTCCCGTCGTCGAGAAGGTCTCCGCTAGCTCTCGTTCCGATCAGAGTGTAGAGGACCTTGGAGGCGCAGCGCCGCACTTTCCAGCTTGCATCGTCGTCGTCATCGTCAAACCCGGCGTCATCGTCTTCAAAATCATCGTCGCCGCCAATGCTATCCTCGTCATCGTTAGATTGAGTCCCGCCCATTTCCTCATCATCCTCATCATCGTCGACATAATTGGGGTCGTATTTGAGGAACCGGATGGCCGAAGAAATGATCTCTTCAGTGTACAATCGCATCTCGTTGCCACATGAGGAGATGAATGCCTCGAGAGCCACAAGCGCGGCCTCCCTGACATCGTCAAGTTCTGGGTTTGGCTCGCCATCTTCGGCCGCATCCTCGAGTTGGTCATCGAGCTCTTGCTGGCTCAATGCAGATAGGACGAATGGAGCAATACTTTTGAGGTAAGGACCGAAGCGCAGGGGGATCGACCGAGCCATCGATCCTAGGATGGTGATGTATAGTCGACGCTGGATCGGAACCAAGTGCACATTGCGGAAGCTCTCAATAAGATGTGAAATGAAGGCGCTGAGAGAGCTGTCCGAAAGGTAAACCGCCAGAATAGAAATGGCCACAACGGCTCGTTTCTTTACGACCGAGCTGGCCTTTGAATTTTCGATTATTCCAACGATGGCCTCTTGCAAAGCCGCAACTTCAGGCTGCTGCAACATGGGGCCAAAGCACCTGGCAACTTCGATCAAGACGTCTACTGCCTCAGCGTCCACCTCCTTATTGGAGCCGATCTGTAGCATCCCAGGCGGCGATGGGAGACTCGAACGCGTGGATGGGGCAACAACAAGGTGCCCAATCAGCCTGGGAATAAGAACACGACTCATTGCAGTATATGCTTCGATAACTTCTTTTGTTGGAGCCATTCCTGGAACAGGGCGAGGGAGAGTAATGACAACCATGCGGAGGGCAGTGGCAGGGATAGAGTTGTCAACGGAATTCTCAGTGGTGAGGTTGGAGAGTTTCTCGATAAGAGGTGCCAGTATCGTATTTGGGATTTTTGTGACGAGGGGAGCGAGGCTGCCAATAGTGTTAGGACGGATATGAGTGTTTTGGGGGTAATCTCACCATTTGATAGCCAGATTCTGGACTTCGCCATTCTGGTCGTCTAACGTTTTAATAATGCCATCTACCGCTCTGGCGGCGGTGTTGTAGTCATTGTATAAGAAATCTGGCCGACCTATGGTGAGGACTTGGAATAGATCGTTCAGCGACATGTAGCGATAGTCAGGGTCAGCATCTTGAAGCTTGGGCAACAATGCTGCCACGGTCTGTGCGTTTGGGTTTGCTGGAATAGTGCTCGACATGATGGTAGTTCAGCTTGAGGCCACAGGAACTTATGGATCTTGTAAGGAGGCTGTAAATGTTACAGCGGTTGAAGTTGGAGCTGTGAACGAGTGGTTGCCTCAGCCAAACTTCACATTGGTCGGCAAGGAACCAACGCGACCAAACACCGTGAACAAACTCACACTCACTAGTGGTCGTGTTCACGAGTGGGGTCTGGTAAGATCTGACCAAAGTGAGAAGTGAGGTTAAAATGCAGAAAAGGGCGTGGAGTTGATGTGGTAGGAGCGTGAAGACTCCCGAAGCATGTCGTAGTGGGGGGAAACTCGGCGGTGGAGCTATAACGTGGGATGCGATGATCCGTCGGGAGCTACAATATTCCGATGCCGTGCCCGGTTATGTTCCCTCCTCCCGGCCTCTTTCTTCGTCACAGCTCAATCGAGTCCACGACGTGCACAATCCAGTAGAGTCCGTCTGAACTTGCATGTGACAATCAATTGATGCTGATTTTTACTTTAGGTACTTGTTAATAGCTCAATTGCTTCAATCTCTCCGACAATGTCTTTCGCAAGATCCGCCTTTGGAGCTCTTCGCTCCGCACGCCTATCCGTCGGTGGCGCAAGAGCTCAATTGGTGCGCCACTCCGCCAGACGGGGATACTCCAGTGGCCATGGGCCAGAGGCTAGCAGTGACCTGCCATGGTAAGCCACTCGCTGTACAATCAGAGCTTCACGGGGAATGGCAGGCTGACAAAGTTGGATCACAGGGCTGCCGGAGCCGTCGCAGTCACCGTCCCTGCCTGCTGGTACCTTCTCAAGGCATCTCCCGAAGAAGCTCACCACCTTCACGTTCCCCACAAGGTAGAGGCACACGCAGAGCCCGAGGCTGAGGCTGAGGAGGAGGCCAAGGAGGAGACCAAGGAAGAGGACACCAAGGAAGAGGAGACCAAGGATGATGCACCCAAGGAAGTGGAATCCACGGAAGAAGAGCCAAAGGCAGAGGCGGAGGCTTCCACCACCGACAGTGAGGAGAAGCCGAGCGCTGATGCTTCCAAGTCGGAGGACGAGGGAAAGGATACCACCGAGGCTTCTAAAGAGGTATTTACAGATCCACACTTGGTCCTCGAATTTGTACTAAGCTATATAGCCAACCACGGAGGCCAAGCACTCCACGGATGTCGGCGGAGACTCCGACATCAGCCAGAAAGCCGAGGGAACCCCAGAGACATCGAAGTCGAAGGATACCGTTGATGTGTCCAAGCCTTCGAAATAAGCTTCTCGTCAGATAGTCCTTTCTTATAGAGAAAAGTTGGCCATTCTCCAGAAGCAAGGAGACCGATTGAGCGCATTGAAGGTTTGTGGCATCGTCATTCGGCGTCGGTCTATTCCTTGTACTTACTGTATAACTCATATTTGAATCATGTGTGCTGGAAAGGTTATATTTCGCTCTCACATGCTTTTCAAATTCGTGATACTTGCGCTGCGGAGTTGGAGATGTCGTCGGAAGCAACAATACACATATCCCATGGGATGATACTGCCGGAGCTCTATTCATATACATATGAGCATGACTAGTTTACTTATGTCCCTCGCACTTGCCTCCCAATAGTTTCCATCTCCGTCCTAGCCTTCGTTTATATCCAACACCATCGTTCCTTCCCCCATGGATGTGGTAGAATGAATACCCGCTGTGGCGGCCTATTATTCTTGCTACAAAGTACAATTCATCAACATATTCTATCCTGCTCATTGCTTCGCGCTTCAAAAGCGATATCTTTATTGTTGCATGGTAGTTGGAAATTAAACACCTCGCGACTATCAGTCCTTGTTTCTTTGGAGTGAGGGGGGTTTTTTTTTTTGGATAGGCTCAAGAGATGGACAACCTCTTGTCTCCCATTACACACCGCCCGTCACTACCTCATCCGCTCAATTCCATTGCCCCTGACGTTGAGACTGGGCCTTACCATGACCGCCCGCGATACTTCCAGCAGGTGTCAAGCTGGGGTAATACTGCCTATAATGGGTTTGCTCGTCGCAAGCCTGGTCCTTGGTTAACAAAGCTCTTCCGGCCACGGAAACACGACATAACCACACTGTGCACAGGCTCCTGCATTCCATGTGTTCTTTACGGCAAGACTCAATACCGACTCAAGCAGATGGCAGAAGGAGAAGACCCTCTGGATTTATCACGGCAAGACAATTGCAATGGGCCATGTTGGATGTTTGGTATGATAATGTGCTGCCTTGGATTTGATTGTGAGTAGCCTCTCTAAGCAGCTGGTTTTGGAAGTACTGATAGTATCGGCAGGGTTTATAGTGATGTTACAGCACTCTCGTATCCGAGCCACGTATAATATCGATGGTACGGCCGGAGGGGACTGCGTTCAGTCTCTGTTGTGTTCTAGATGCACTCTAATGCAGGATGAGTGGGAGATTGTTGCGCGCGAGGAAAGGATTCTTTTGGAACGAAAGGAAACCGAGATCGACAGACAGCCCGGCCAACAACAGCAAATGAGATATTCCACGTCAAACTTATTCGAGGAGGTGCCAGATGTCTTCAGGCCAGTGGCTGCACGTGGCCATAATATCGATACTTTACCTCGGGTTTCTCCCCCCAGCCCCGGGGACCAAGAAACAAATGTGGACGAGCCTCTCCTACAAGATGTTGGCCACTACAAACGTCAACAGAACTCAAATGACGGTGCAGCTTCCCATAATAAGGCTCGACAACCGGGTCACGGTCCCCGCAAATTTGCAGTGAGGAAATCGTCGCCCATCGGTTCTGCCTTGAATCCAATAACTAGGAGGAGCAGCTCGGTAGATCTCAGGGGAAGGCCAAGCGGCTCAAAAATACCCCAAAGGAGTGCCACAAACCCATCCCGTCCGGCAGCTCTAGATTCTCCAGTAAGACATTCATCACCTAATTTCCTGAGCTACAGATCGAAAGGAAAGGGAAGCGACGGAATACTCGAGATGCCAGCGGTGTTTGGCACGATAAAAGAAGAGGCAAAAAGTGAGGACTTCAGTTCATCTATTCGTTCAGATGTCGGAGTAAAGTCTTTCGCCTTGGGTTCTATTTACTCGGGTTCATCCCTTCGTCAAGGCCGTAGTGACGCTAGAGCTGATGAATCTGTCATTGTGTATTATGGGCACGAGGATAGACCACAACATCATCGGCTTTCAGATTTTTCCCGGTTTCGTCCATTGACGCCGGAGCCCAGTGGCACTCAAGTAGCCACATTCGATGGTGTTGCAGGTAGACTTGAAAGTGTCGACGAAGATGAGGGGAACGCGGCTGAGTTCAACCGTGGTTTGGATACTTCACAGACAGAGGCTGCCCAGACAAAAGTCCCACCTGGGAAACACAGAGATCAGATCCATGGGGAAGAATTATTTGCTCAATTATCAACGCCAACACCGGTACTCCGCCGGTTCTCAATTAGCCCCTCCGAGGTGGATAACAACTCAAACGTCCAGGCGCCAGATTTAACTTCCCAAGTAATATGTCAGGATGGTGGCGTGAAGGGCGGCAGGTCTCTCGGACAGGCCGAGTCTTTGATAAGATACCTGGTTGACGCTGACAAGTTTTTTAATATCCCGTTAGAATGGGCCAAAGATTCGCCTGATATTCCGACAGAACGGTCCAACGACCCTTCGAATGATTCGTTCAAGAGTATCGTAGAGGTCTCGAGAAGCTCAGATATTATGGAAGCAGGCGTAGTCGTGGAAAATTTGCCGAAAGGTTGCCCTGATCTGTCTGACAACGACGTGAACAATAATCTCGTGGGGTGTACTATAGAAGGCGTCAACAAATCTGTTGCTGAAGAGGGCATGGCTCCCGAGACTGCGTACAAGCTTCGGCATGGCGAATCTACTGTCACCGATTTTGTCGACTCTACGTCAAAAGCTCTTGATAACATTGCCGATGACTGGATCGAAGTGAGCTTCTTGGAGACCTTTCCAGCTCGTCTTGGAGGAGCCGACTTGCAGGCTCCTGAACAAAGTGCGCCTGATAGGGATTTGCTCTCTGATGACTGTGACTTCATCTCGGCGGAGCAACGCATGTCGGATTCACACCATATCGAACAGGAGACCATAGAGGATGGCCATATGGCAGTGCCATTGATACCAGAAACTGCAAGCGAATTTGGGGATTCCCATGAACAGGAAAACTCTAGTATACTGGATGCCACAGTCGCCGAAACAACGACACAGACCGACAAGTCAACGATGGCGGACAAATCTTCGAAAATTGACGTAAAAGACGAAGCCTCTATGGCTGCCAGTGACTCATTGGAGTCTACTCCACAGAGGACAGACGGGGATAAAAACCTTGGGGGGGTGAGGAAAAGCTCGAAGAGATCTCGGAATAGAAGGAATCGTAAAAGGCGTACCGCAGCAGAGGCAACCAAGGCAAAGACGTAGACTGCGTGTATAATTGCACTTGAGGAAGCTTGCAACAAGGCAGTGGTGGGGAGAAAACTTTGGCCAGCTAGATAGGGCTTCATTCTTTATAAATGCACACTGATTGCCAGACAAGGAAACGTACTGATGTATTCTCGCTGGTATTTGTGATTACTGTTACATCCCAACGGACGAGCTAATCCCCTAAATTGCTGGACTAGCTAAAACTCCCTTGACAATGCACCTTTGCTCGCCATAGAGTACAGAAAAACGTTATCCAGAGAGAGACGCGTTTTACATCCATCCCCGTGACTTACTATTTTTGTCAACTATTTCCAGAGCATCCTTAGGGCCAGAACAATCAGGTTAGCCATAAATCATGCTCCTCGTTCCTCATCCCTTCGTTATCCGGGTCGTTTCAGCCATAATGAAGCCATTTCACGCATCCAATCGTTTCGTTGCCGCTTCACTAGGGTAATTCAACCGACTGATTGGTAGATGAGGAGCGGCTCGCCGATGTTCTCAATTTCGGGAATGGTGCACTTAAGATCGAAGGCCTTGGAAAGGACAATCTTGAAGATCTATGTCAATTAGCTAGCTGATCGTTGGCCAGTTTACTGTGGCTTACCTTTTGAACATTGATGCTGTGGCTTGTGCTGCTGAAGATGAGACTTGCCCGCATTGCTTTCGCGAAACGGCGGGCCTGCCTGCAGTTAGATAGGTTACATGCATGATTCGGAAGAAACAAACCTGATTAGAAATCTCCTCTTGGTCTTCTCTGGGGAAATTGACGAAATGGTCGTACTTTGTTCCCACCAAGAACGGAATTGCCGTCTTGTTGAAGCCTCGGCCCTGACGATACCACTCCTTGATACTGTTCAGAGTGCTCTTCCTTGTCAAGTCGAACATGAACAAAATTGCGACAGCGTCATTGCACACCAGGGGCAACATGTTTACAAACTCCCGCTGTCCTCCCAAATCCCAAATCGAGAACGTAATCTCTGTGTTGCGGATTGAAATCGTCTTCTCCATAAAGTTCACGCCTAGAGTCTGGATGTAGTCCTCATCCCAGGAGCCTTCGACATACTTTACCATAAGTGAGGTTTTGCCAATCTGTGCATCGCCAACCATTCCAACCTTGATCACCACGCTGTTCTTGTTCCGGCCCGTATCTGTCGCAGCAGTCGATGATCCGCGAGAGTTTTGTTCCTGGTAGGTGGTTCCCACATTCCCATATCGGTCCCCACCGCCGGAAAGGCCAGAGGTAGGGCGCGGGACGGTGTTTGCTGGGGCCTGTGGAACAGGGAAGCGGGATTCGCCGGGGTCGACATTCATTTGCTGTTCATAGAGCTGTTGTTGAGGCTGGTAGGATGACTGGAATGCGGAAGGGTCGGATTGGGATTGCTGGTGCCGAAATTCGTGACCAGAAGGGTCAGACTGGGATTGTTGGTGTCGGACTTCATGGCTGGACTGTGGCGTTGGCGTCTGTGATTGCTCGAGACCCCCCATGGAGTCGTCTTGCTGCTCGGGTTGTTGAGGCTCCCGAGCCGTTTGGTAGAGATCGTGGTTCATTGTGTCAACGGCGTCGTGATATTGAGCTGGCGACCCAGCAGAGAGGGTTGATGAATCCAGATTGACGGGCGAGTGGTTGGAGTGTGATTGGGTGTTGTCCCACAGGGTCTCAGGGTTATCACCGAAGTGTTAGGGGCTCTATTCGGAGACCATGAGGATGATGAGCTGAGATGTTGGGTGACGAGTGATTTGAGTGTTGTTGCGCTTCGTTTTGTTGACAGTCGCGGTACAAACGCCTGGCCCAATCCTGTTCCTGTTACGCGGAAGTTCAGCTGGCAAGGTAAACGCGATACACGCGACACACGTGCATATTAAAGTGTTCCCCCCTCGGTACTTTCGCGATCCGCCATCGGGCGTTGTAGCTTAGGGCCAACCCGTCGTCATACTTGGTCGGCAAAGCCAATTAGGCGCGCCAATCCAACCCGTCGGGGATGAACTCCGACATTGGCAGAGAGATATTGATATATTTCAAGGAATAGTCACCTTTTACATACACAAACCCGCGTACAATAAAATATCCCACTGATCAATCAATCTTTACAACTTGTTCGACGGTTCACTCATTTTCCCGCCACATCATCGTCATCGCAACCTGGTACCTTTTTCTTACTCCTCTAAAATGGCTTCAATCATGAGATCGCTCCGCCCAGTGGCCTCGAGATTTACTGCTCGCACCACCTCTGGAGTTCGCACCCAGAACTTTGCGATCCGCTCATTCTCCGCACGAAGCGCCGGTTAGTAGAGTCCCATAGCCGGTCGATTGAAGCTCACAATTCTAGGACAAGCAAAGAAGTTCACCACCGAGCACGAATGGGTTGACCTGTCGGAGGATGGAAAGACTGGAACCCTGGGAATCTCCGATTACGCAGCACACGCCCTTGGTGACGTAGTCTACGTCGAGCTCCCAACTATCCCAATGGAGGTTGAGGCCGGCGATACCATCGGAGCCGTCGAGTCGGTCAAGTCTGCATCGGACATCAACTCCCCGATCACCTGCACAATCACGGAGGTCAACCAGACGTTGGAGGAGAAGCCAGGAACCATCAACAATGCACCAGAGGATACTGGCGCCGGGGGTGGATGGATTGCGAAGGTTGAGATTGGAGAGCAGGGGATTAAGGATTTGGAGGGGCTGATGGATGCCGCTGCATACAAGGAGTTCTCGGCCTCGGAATAGATAGGGAGATGTTTTGGGTAGATGGGTGTATATCTGTTGAACTGTTGACAATAAAAAACGTTCTCGGCTTCATAATTGGTAGATTTTATTCATTTGAAGTGTAATGGCTAGGTGACATACAAGCACAAGCTCTATTCTGTCGCACAACTGGAAGCAGATTATAGGCAGCAACCTCCAAAGATCAATCTATGCAGCCGGCCCATCTACGACCACATCTTTGGGGAGGTGGATTGCCTGCAAAATCTTGGACGCACCCTTGGCAATCAGATCCTGAGCTACTGCCAAGCCAAACTCCTCGGCTTCCTTCTCCGTAAGAACCTCAGCGAGCGTCTCCGCTTCTACGGCATCAACACCATCCAAGCTGACAACGATTGACTTCATAAGAAGCTTGCCCTTCTCGATCCATTCAGTCTCCACTCCTATTGGTACACTGCAACCGCCCTCCAAGGTTCTCAGCAGGCTTCTTTCAGCCAGACATGCCAGCATAGTATCGTTATCTATTAATTTCGAGAGGAGCGACTGCGTCTTTTCGTCGTCGCGTCGGATCTCAATCCCCAACGCACCCTGTCCAATGGCATGAAGTATTCCTCCTCCCGGGGTCTTCGAATCCAGATGCTGCGTGATTCTGTGGGTGAGGCCAATCCGCTCCAATCCTGCCGCTGCCAAGACTAAACAGGCGTATTCGCCATCGTCGGCGTCGAGTTTCTCTAGTCTCGTCCCTAGGTTCCCCCTCACATCCTTGAATTTTAAACTGGGGAATTTCCTCGCTATCTGTGCGCTTCTCCTGACGCTGCTCGTCCCCACGACAGACCCGGCGGGAAGTTCGGCAATGCTTTTGTATGGAAGGGTTGGCTTCATGACCACCACGTCTCGTGCGTTTTCGCGGCTCGTGATGGCACCGATCTTGCACTGCGGAGGAAGCTGCGTCGGCATATCTTTCAAACTGTGGACGATGAGGTCCAGGGAGCCGTCGAGGAGGCCGTGCTCAAGCTCAAACGTCCAGAGGGATTTCGCGCCAAAACTATGTAGTGGAGTGACCTGATTCTTATCACCCATTGTTGCCATGGCGTGGATCTTGAATTCGGTCTCGGGGTGGGCGGCTTTGAGGGCATCGTGCACAATCTGGGCTTGTACGAGCGCAAGCTTCGACCTTCGGGTGCCAATGTTGACCGTGTTGGTTGTGGTCGTCGTAATGGTGGGGTCGAGTGGTGGCCGGGAGGAGGTAGACGGGAGTTGCTCGTGAGTTGCCATGATATCGATTGTTTGTGTGGATTGTGGATTGAGAGTTATGGATTCATGGATGTGTTCTGGATTCTATGTGGCAACCCCACCAAAAGGTTCAAATATTGCTTCCCCGCTAACAGCTTAGTAAACATAACCCCGCGATTGTGGGTGCACCCGAGATTAGCTTGTGGTTTAAATAGTGAACAAGTGCCTACGAGTACGAAACTATGAACAATAAATAAAGTCTCTACCATCTTAACTACCTCCCCCCGGTTTCTGTCCGTAGCAGACACGAAATGTAAGATAGGAATGCACCTTTCGATCCTTGAGCGAGTCTCTCACGTCGACCAAAAACAGCTCAACTTCCTCAGCCGTCCACCCTAATCCTTTTGTGAGAGTCTTCATACTGTTACCCTGCAGCCCATCCACGCACATTGCCTGACCGTACAAGCCGACCTTCGACAGTGTCTCATTCTTCGGCCACGTACCGATAGGCACTTTGAAGATGCGCTCAGTTACATTCTCGAACCCAGCGTCCTTTAGTCGCTCCTGGTTCTTCCCAGGGCTGAGGAGATCGACGCCAAAGGTTTCGAGGCCTTGGCCCACGAATGTGAGCCACTTTGTGAATGCATGGTTTTCTGGGATGCTGTCATCATCGCTGGAAAGAACGAAATATAGCTCTTGCATCTCAATCCAGCCGCCTGGTTTTAGGTTGCTGGACATGTTAGATATTGACGCCGAATGATGGAAATACTTACGTCATTGCCTGGGACATCAGCGCTGGGATATTTTTGATGGAGGATGCCAAATGGCGTAGATGAATGAAATCAAAGTTGTCGGCGGGGTATATCCAAGGGCTTTCAGCATCATCTACCATAAACTTCACGTTTGGGGGGACCCAAGAAGGTTGGATGGGGCTCAAGTCAACTCCCAAAACCGACGCGCTTGGATATTCATCGCCAACTGGATACGTTAGGTATTGAAAAAAGATATCTGCGGCCGACTTACAGTCAATAGCCCATATTCCCGTCCCAGTCCCAATGTCTAGGACACTCTGAGGGTTATCCAGTGGCGAATAATGTAGTCGTCCGCCGCAGAGATTAAGAACCATCGCATGCTTCATATCCTCGCGCTCCTGCTCCGATTCATCGTTGGGAAAGAGGTACCTGCCCTCGCTGTATTTGTGGTATCGCCGTCCATTTTCAAAGGTGTAGTCCCGGACGCTCGACGATACAGACGTTGACGCACTCGACGCCCACTCACTTTCGTACCCGGTGTCACTCTCAGATCCACCAACTTCAATAATAGTCTCTGCTTGAAGGGCTACGGCTTCGGCTTCCTCCGCCTTAGGCGGACTTTGAGCAACTGGTGAAGGCATGATGGTTGATTGTGTACGAGTCAGTTTGAGGGGAACGATTGCGCCAACTTGAGGTTTACTTGTTGGACGTGAGCGCTAGCTAGGATCATAAAACAGCCAAACCTGAAAAGGTTGCTAGGATCATCGCACATTTTCTCCAACATGATTTCGATCACGACATGAGTTTGAGCAGCCATTCAGGGTCTAGTATTTTACTGTTTTAAGAAGCGGAGAAGGCGGCAAGGTGGGGAAATGAGCGATGACAGGTAAGGATAGCGGGACGACGCGGCGATGGTGGGTTTTGTGGAGCGGCCATCTCCACAACGTCGCCGAGTGTGCGCAGGAGAGTCATGTTCTACAGCAACGTGGTGATAATTATAGGCCACCACATGGCATAAACGATTGCATGCATTCTACAGCGTACGCATAATGCAAGCGAGCTCATTACACACCGTGAGCCACCAGGAGCCTATTACACAGCGTAACCGCGCAGCCCACGGCTAGGCGGACATGATCGCGTTCACTACGTGCGTAGGCGGTAGTAAGTGCATCCCAAGGCGTATGTATGCATTATACGGAATTAGCAACTACGAGCGCATTTCTAGCATACGCACGTGCATTCTATAACAATGGCTGACTATAAGCGCGTCCCGCGGCGTGAGTGATTACTAACTACAAGCCCATCCTATTCCGATTCTCCACGTCATTGTCTACGAAATGTTGTTGACAGGAACACCAGAGTTTTCGTCCAATGATCCTCTTGCCATCTGCCCGGCTTCAGCCTGACGGTTCGATATAGGGAAGCTTTTATTAGCCTATGTGTGTACTGCTCTAGAATAGGCAAGCAAAGGGTCACAAAGATGTCGAATTCACCCGAAAGAGACGTGGCTCATCCCAATCCGTATAGACTATTGCCCACTCATTATCCGGATGGCAGGTGGGAAAGCTTGGCGTCTTTTCCGTCATGCCGGAATTGCTGTTATATTTAATCTAAAGCGGTACTACACCTTCCACATTACCAATGCGGATAGTAATATATGATGTTATCACTTCTTAGAATCATCCTCGCCGCCTTCATTCTCATATTCCGTAGCTTTCTCTTAGAACGATTCCTCTCTTTGAAGAGCAGATTTTTTATGAGCACTTCCCTGTCTCGGATTGACTTAGATGCATTGGATTCTTAGACTTTTTCAACGGTTGTAGGAAACGAGCCGGCTTAGAAACCTATCTTAACATATATCTAAGCTATGCGTATAAAACTGAAGATAGTCTTCCTTTAGGCCGATACAAAACATGTTTACCAAGATATTCTCCAACTCAAACCTGCTTCTTTGAGAAGCTGTAACTATCTTGTGACCGATGTTAATTTGTATAGCATCTTACCCGCTGACACGTTCCCTATTAGAGAGATATAAGATCTCCATTTAAACCTCCTAAACTATTAACCGTTTAGCCTCTATTCTCCGGCACTCTTAATTAATGTGGGGATGAAGGCCCGGCAATGCTACATCACACGTGGGAATAAGCTTCTTATAAAACAGGGAGCTTATAAGGATGATCTGCCTCACGTTTCCTTCTCAGTTTTTGTTCTACCTCCATTACATTCAAGATGAAGTGGACAGTTCTCCTCGCTGCCTCCGCGCCAAGCGTCCATGCTATTCTTCGCTTTTCATGCTCGGAGCTCGTGACTGAGCGCCTAGACCCGTATGAAGCCTATCCAGTGGGATGATTCTTGCTGATTTTAGTAGCCTGGTCTTTCCAGGGAGTAATCCTTCGCCTCATGTCCATCAGGTCAGTCGTCTGTCCATTTTATGAATCATGCTAACAGTTTAGTTTATCGGAGGGGTAAGTGCTTCATCGCGATGATTTTCGCCGCTTACCATACAGGATGCTATGAACGTCACCATGGACCCGGCAATAGATCTCCCAACCGCATCTACTTGCACCACCTGCACCTTCACCCAAGACTTTTCGAACTACTGGACTGCAACCCTATACTTCCAAGCTAGAAATGGAAGCTTTATTCGTCTTAAGCAGAAGGGCAATCAGGGCTTTGAGTCTGCCAACGGTGGCATGACCGTCTATTACTCCCCGCCATACGATGGGAGCAAGAGCACTGCGTTTAAGAAGGGATTCCGTATGGTCGTTGGCAGTCCCGCGTACCGGACTGCTGCTGAATCATCAAAGAACCGCCAACTCACATTTACGTGTTTACAGGATTCTTCGACGAGGACTGGCGAGACCACGAGTATGCCAGTGGAGCCGTGCCCCGCCGGTATCATGTCCAACGTTCGATTCCCGACGTAAGTGTTGCTATCCCTAGGTTTCGTAGCTAACAGATTAGATGCTGGGACGGAGTCAATCTTGATAGCGCAGACCATACCTCGCACGTCGCCTACCCATCGAGTGGGACATTTGAGAGCAACGGCCCTTGCCCGGCATCCCACCCCGTCAAGCTCCCACAGCTCTTCTACGAGGTCATCTGGGACACGACGCCCTACAACGACAGATCTCTCTGGCCCGAGGACGGCAGCCAACCTTTCATCTGGAGTTTTGGCGACCCGACAGGCTATGGCACGCATGGTGATTATGTCTTTGGCTGGAAGGATACGTCGCTACAGCAGGCCATGGACACCAACTGCCAGCCCGGCCCATGTGCTGCGCTCTCGGAGCAGTCTTTAGCTGCAGCCAACGCCTGCTCAAAGGCCCGCACTGTCGACGAGGACATAGACGGGTGTAAGTGTGCTGTTCTCTTGTTTGTTCGCGCTAACGAGATAGGGCTCGACACGCTGCCAGGCGATAATCCGGTGACAGGCGTTAATCCTGGCGCGGGGACAGGCAATCCGGGGGGAGGGGGTGGCAACCCGGGAGGAGGGAATGGCGGCACAGCTGCTCGCTGGGGTCAGTGTGGTGGGCAGGGATGGACGGGGCCGACGGTGTGCGCGAGTGGGTATACGTGTCGGGCGTCAAATCAGTGGTACTCTCAGTGTTTGTAGGCACAATAAGTTGGTGTATATACAGTTTCGTAGTTATAACTCGAAGTTGCGAAATATATGTTCCGGCCCAACCATGAGTTATACTATAATAGAGAGCAGCCCGTCTGCGCCAACAATTCATATGATCCCCTTTAACGCCTAAATATGGTCCTGAAATGAAATTTCCCGCCTTGACATTTATCGTTACAACTCAAGAACAAGTTTTAGCAGCATGACGACTAGCGCAGCTACGACGCCTAGGATCGCGCGGTCAACCCAAGCTGGCACACCCTCACTCGACCAATCAGGCTGATTTCGTCGGACCTGTTGAATATGCTGTTGGGGCCACGCATTGTTCTGTGCCATAGCATGGAAACCGGCTTGGTGGGGATGGATCGGAGCCGGTGCGGGGGCGTAAGCAGGTGCTGTAGGCGTGGGCACTGTTTGTCCTGGTTGCGCAGCGGCGTATTGTGGAGGTTGCCACTGAGGAGGTGGCGCGAGAAGAGGAGCCTCGACTGGTATGAGAGGAGCAGTCTGCACAAACCCTTCTGCTAGTTCCGCCTCTGTGTCTCCCGTCCTTTCATCGGCTGGGGTTGAGCGATTCGGCGCACTGCTGCCAGCCTCCGCGCTGTCATCTTGTGGCTTTCCAGACTCCTTCACAATATCCTCCCTATATCCCAGCTTCAGCTCATCTGGTACTACATCCTCCTGCCTCGCCTTTCCCTCTTCTTCTAACGCCTTCGCTGCCTCCGCATTCTCCTGTAATATCTCCTCGTTCGTCTTCCCACACCCTTGACACGCCCAACCCCTCGACTGGTCAGCGAGCTGCCGGCGCGTCGCATCCGTCGTGTCCAACCCCCCAACCTGACCCCCAGAAGGAGTCTCTAAGAATGACCGCAGCGCAACAAGCGCCGTTCTCACGCCCCACGCTGGCATCCATGTCTCCTCATGGTGGCCGCTGATGCTGAGACAGATCTCACGGTTCACCTCAAAGCGGCCGCTGGGGGTGAGGAAGCGGAAGGAAGGCGGGCGAAGCGGGTACGTGGGCGGGAGGACAATGCGGCCATGGTAGATACCCGAAGAATATACGGATGAGGGCGGGCCGCGCAGTGTGAAGTGCCAGGTGAAGAGGTCTGTTTCTGTGGGGAGGGCGTGGAAGTCAGGGGAGGGTGTCGAAGAGAGTTCGGCGGCTTCGCGGACTGTAGGTTAAGCACGGTTAGGAGGGGTTATAATTTAAAGGTACCACCACAAAGAGTGTCGTCGAGCGCGAGCACGGGACAAGTGGGTGCTTACGGATACGGCGGATGGTAGGTGACTTGGAGTTGATGCCTTTCGTGGTCATCGCGGCTGTGCGGTCAAGATGCTCAGCTTTGTTAAGGGGAAATAGCCAGGCGTCATAGGATATGCGACAGTTTTTAGTAGAAGTGGGTTGGGTGTCTGGTAGTGAGCTTGAGCTAAGGTGGCCTTATCGGTTGTATCAGCGACGGGGGCGATATGACGATCGCGGCTATTGGGACACGCTGGCCCCGTTAGAGCTTAAGCGCGGCGATCCACACACAGGCAGGTACGGGAGACACATTGGTACTGTAACAGATGCGGGATTAACGCCTCCCACAGTGGATCGCTAGTTACCTTTCCTGGTCTTCCTGGCCCTATGAGCTCTGGTGGATTATCTATCTCCGGCATAGACATACATATTATACCTGGAACTCCCTTGAGGGAATTTCACCGCCGCAGGAAATAAAATGCTTTGTATTTCAACGTCAGTAACAAACGGCAGAATACAAAAAAAGCGCGGGCGGTCAAGTAGTGTACACGAACCAATGACGTGATGCCCCAGATCCACGATGTCCCGCCGTTGGGCACAAGCAAAAAGAAATATAATGCACGAGGCACAGGGCGCGCAAGTACCAACCACCACTGGCAGCCAAGGGATGGTACATTTTGATAAGACAACACCCAACACTCATATTATAAATATTAGCCAGAATATAATATTTTGTCTTCCCAATGTCATATGGCATGATTTCAGCGAGGACATGTAACTCTTGCCATGGCCCAAGCCTGATCGATTGAATAATAATTCCCCGGCCAAATTGTGAGTGCTGGGCCGATTTTTAAACAAGGTACCTCTGCTGTGTGCGTCACCCTCGGCCTCGTCGTCTTTTGTGTCCACACGACCTGCGCCATTATCTTATCCCATAAACAACGTGCCTTCTATACACGTCTCGTATCGGAGCTGCGGATAAAGGTAACGACCTGGCAGCAGGCTCTCGGTACTCTTTTCCCGGTTGTCTTTTCTAAAGTGTCGATATCGTACCAACTTTCCGAATCGACAACTCACGCCGAGTAGCTCTACTACAGCAGCGAAGCGCGCAAGCAAGCCAAGAACGAGGCTGCAGTCACTTTCTGGCAGCTGAGGTGTCTGCAGGCTGCCCAAGCTGGCCAAGTATCATGGGCATACTGCAAATTACTGGGCTGTGCGGTGCTGCAGGAGTGTTGTGGTATATATGGCGCCTGAGAAAGAATAAGAGCATCGATGTGCCACAGAGGCGCTCTTCTGTGACTTTACCTCAACCCCAAGAGCTTATATTGGGTGAGATACGTCGATGGCTGTGCGACCACGAATCATGCTGACAGTTACCAGGGCCAGAGGAATCCGACCCAGGCTTGCTTAAGAAACATTCTGAATTCAAGTCCTTCACCACAAGCCGATTTACTTACCCCAACGTTCGAGTCTTCCATCGGAAACATACGCAAGCCGAGAAATTACCAAAGGTTCCCGCGCCCCTGCCCCTGCTTGTGTTTATCCATGGCCTAGGAGGCTCAGCTGCGCAATTCCACCCACTGTTAACAAGCTTGGTTAACGTCTCATCATGTATCGCGATCGACTTACCCGGCTGCGGGCGGTCGTCATTTGAACCAAAGTCATGGGATGCCTATAAGACGGAGGCCCTTGCTGAGCTACTGGAAGTTATAATCGAGGAATACCGCGAGAAAGGCACGAAGCAAGGCGTCGTCTTGATCGGGCACAGCATGGGATGCTCGTTGGCTGCACTGCTTGCGTCCAAGAATTCGCCGTCTTACAGTGGTTTATCTGAACATGTCGTTGGATTTATAGCAATTTGCCCAAAGGCAGAACCGCCGAACGAGAAAGAAACAAAGCTATTTAAGAAACTTTTATGGATACCTGGGACTATCTTTGATCTATTTCGACGTTGGGACAGGCGCGGGGGGATAAATAGTGCAAGTGTTACACGATTTGTGGGAGAGGCCGCTGGCACAGAGACAAGAGAGTTGCAGCTACGATTCAATTCCCAAAGCCGGACACCGGTGTGGAGACGAATGGCGTCTGGTAGTCTTCCCAATTACCGAAATGGCGTAGCGGAGGGTGGACTGCCTGGCAGAGAAACATGGGCTGGCCTTGACTGCCCTGTTTTCCTTGTTGCTGGCGAAGCCGACCACGTCACTAAGGCGAAGGAGATCGCTATAATCGAAGGTTTTATGGGCAAATCCCATCCTGTCCAATATGACATAGACGACAGGAGTGAGGTGATAAACGACTCTGCTGCACCTTTTGACTCTTCCATGGGCCATGACGATAGGACCAAAATGGACGCAACCTTTGATGAAGAATTAGGTACCTTTGCCGACGAATCATTCGAGGATACCGGGTCTATGACCCCGCCGACGCCAGAGAGTCCAGACGACACTCAAGCCATCTTTGAGGATTCGGACACCACTCAACAAACGGGTCTAGAGCCACTCCCGCCCCAGCCGCTGAAGCCAAAGAAAGTCTTGAAGACCACGATTTTGCCAGCGCCAGCTAACCATGCACTTCTCTACATGCCCGCTAGCGTCCGCATTCTTGCTGGTCTCGTCTCCGATTTCCTTGGATCTCATGTCACACAGCGTCTCTCTCTTGGCTGGCAGCTACAGTTCCTTTCCACTTCTGGCAAGTGGGACGTCAAGAACCTAGCTAAATGGCAAGCCGTTGCACCGGTATCCGCACCTATTGCAGGAATTTTCCGGGCAATGAAGACGCTGAGGGAGGTGGACGAGAACCACTGTCCTGAAGTGTTTGCGAGAGAATGGAGCCGATGGGTCAAGGATGTTGTCGATATCAGCCACGAAGCACCAGTTTATGACCCGCGTGGCTTAGAGAAGGGGGGTATACGGTATCACAAGTTGCCCACGGTTTCCAAGATCCCTCCCACCAGCCAAGAAGTCACCGAGTTTATCAACTTTGTTGATCGATTGCGACAGGAGCAGAAGGAACGAAAGCTGACTAAAGGCTGGGGTGACGAACTTTATATTGCGGTCCACTGCCATTATGGATTCAATAGGACCGGCTTCTTCATCGTATGTTACCTGATTGAGAGGGAGGGGTACGAAGTGCAAGACGCACTTGATGAGTTTGCGAAGAGAAGACCGAAGGGGATCAGACATGCACATTTTATGGACCAACTTTTTGTGAGGTATTGCAAGGGGTTGAAGGAGGCGCCTACGTTTTGATCATCAAGGAAGGACTTGCACAACATAGATTTACCGGCGTTAATGGTGTAAGATGATACGGGACCTGCAAGCTAGGGATTATGGTAATAGATACTTATGGAGATACCCCCGAAGCAATTCCTGTATATTAGGTGTCCTGATAGAGTTAAGGAACACAGACGCAGGCATCTAGCAGGATAACGAAGCCAAAGCAAACACGATAATGAATTTATGACCAAACTTAGTATTGACTACACATATGCAACCTTTTATTCGGATTAACTGGTGTTTGTCGTTTGTAGACCTCGAAGTCGAAGAGGACGAACCTATAAGCGCACGTGACATACCATTTGAAATTCATTCACTTCCACGTGATCTATCAGCTGTAACCCCTCTTAGCGTGCCAAGACATACAAGCGAATTTCGCGCACACAACGTCAAAAATTATTACAGTTTCGTCGTTTCCTCAGCCATTCCTCGCGACCACTTCGACAAGAACACGACAACCTCTCCCCCTCAAATATAAACCGCAATCATGACTGGAGGTGTCTCTGTCCGCGATGTTGATGTAGGTACTCTCCGACACTCCACACCCTGAATGGGCGCTCTTTATGGCCTCGACCCTCTCGAGACTTCTTACGAATCCAACGGCACGACTTTCGATCTCGGAGATGCGCAGAAGATCATGGATCAACTACCATGCGTCGAAGATGAGATTGCGACGACGGCCAGGATATAGGACATACATACACACAATTGGGAATGAAGAATCGAGCAGGCGCGAGGGAGTCGGAATGACTTCTGTTGACGGAATGATGCTGATTCGAGGTTGTGATGCAGGCGCAAAAGTTCATCAACGCATACTCTGCTTTCTTGAAGAGACAGGGAAAGCTCCCCATCCCAGGTACGTATTTTCTCTTCCCATCCTCCGTCGCGACAGCAGGAGACAACGAAGTTTTTTTCAATTGAGCACTGGCTAATGCACTCACAAGGTTGGGTTGACACGGTCAAGACCGGCGCCGCCAAGGAGCTCCCACCGCAGTCGATCGACTGGTACTACGTCCGCGCCGCGTCCATCGCCCGCCACGTCTACCTCCGCAAGACCGTCGGTGTCGGCCGTCTTCGCAAGGTCCACGGCTCCACCCGCAACCGTGGCTCGCGCCCATCCCACCACGTCGATGCCTCCGGCTCCGTTGACCGCAAGGTCATGCAGTCCCTTGAGAAGATCGGTGTCCTCGAGCAGGATGAGGACAGGGGAGGCCGCAGGATCACCCAGTCCGGCCAGCGTGATTTGGACCGTAAGTTTTCTTCATACCGTCACGGGTGTATTGATATGATGTTAATGTGAAACAGGTATCGCCCAGACCACCCTTGAGGCTGATGAGGAGGAGGATGATGAGTAAATTCTCGGCTCACTTTGAATTGGACTTGGAACTCGGTGCGCTTTTCGGGCATGGGATGAAAAGGAGTTTATAGCATTGTGGACCGCGTATCTGGGTCGCAGGTGTACTTCACATATCATGAAATGGAAAGCTCTGACGACCATGAAATACGATACCCTTACTGACTTGTGACCTCTTTCCTAATTTTCTGATTTCCTATTGTGAGTCGTGACGTGACGCGGGATTATGGATTTCCTTGGTTATTCTTTCTTACAATACGTTCCCATCCACAATCACATTGTGAGTATGTTCCGCTAGCATTGTGCTGCGCATTGGCGTGCTTCAATCTTGCAGCCCCACACCAACTACATTGTGGGTTTCGTCGAATACTCTACAATCACATTGTGGCTATCTCATAAGCATTAAGAAGTTCATTGACAAACTCACTGGCGTACTTCAAAGCTGCAGTATACATCAGCGACTTGATCCTTTCCGTCTTCGACAAAACACCCAACGAAAGGATTCGTTCAATCTCTTTTCTGGACATCTTGCCTCGTCTTAGGGCCTTCTCTCATCTTCGCATTTCATCTTGACGTCTACTCTTCAAGTCTCACTTCGCCACGACTTCAAGATTTCATCTCGCAAGCTCTCTTGTTCAGATAGCTCATGTCGAGGAGCTACTCGTTTTCATATGTCATCTGGACCTTAGGTTCCAAGCAAAGGAAGCTTCACTCTGGCGTGCTAAAGTTCAAGCTCTTGCGCACATATCATCTCCATTGCCTTCTTTCTATTCTCATGATTTCTTCGTTATAAGCTTTCTCCGTTTTCATATGGCCTATCGGTCTCATATTTGAAGCTTCTACTTCAAGGTTATTTCTGTAACGGTCTTTAGTTTCAAATTTCATCCGGCCTGATCAATCAAGCTTCAATTCGACACGGATTCGTGTCCAACTCTCATATACCATATTTCCTTACGTCGTTTTCAGAAAGCGTCAACAAAAGATCGCACTTCTACATCACATCAAGACTCAACGAGCACAAGCAAACCTCACAGACACCATGGATAATGTTATGATGCAGCTCCCGGTAACGCCCCCAAGAGAGCGCCAATCCGCACTTCAGCGTCAATATCAGCAAGGCACCAATTACGCTTCTCCGCCTAAGACACCCATGTGGAGAACAGAGCCTTCAACACCAATTGCAAATACCTCGAGGAGGCGAGGAAAAGACGACTGGGTTCCGCCGACGCCAACATCCCTTCCTAGGCGCAGAACAGGCCAGAATATTGCCCAGTCATCAGTCGAATGCGCAGCTAGAGATGGAAGGAACGTTTTCAAGGATAATGTGGCAGTGGGAACAGAGACGGAGATTTCTCACGAAATTACAGCCGGCAATCCTCCTGCCACCAAAGGTTGCTTTGCCATTGAGAATGCATTCGCCGTATATTGGGATGAGGACATTATTGGGCTAGTATGCCCATTCTGTATGGAAACGGAAACACACCTCATGCCCCGTTCAAATAATACAACGGGTGTCGACTTACGCGTACCGGACTGTGATCCCCGAAAGCAGTTCCGGCTTTTGTTTGCAGGTGATAACCACCCGGCTGTGAAGGGTCGCAGGGGCGTTTGGGTGGAGGAAAGGAGGAGATGGGAGAGTGTATACGTCGAAGACCTCTGCCCCGAGGAATCCGAACAAGAAAGTGAAGCTGGAGAAGGCGTGAAGAAAACATCGGAAAATCCCATCGGCCATAAATACCAGAATCACCGCATGGATGTCCTGGAAGACATGGAAGAGGACCAGAGAATTGATCTCAGCGGAGAGCTTCTACTTGCGTCTGATGGTAGCTTAGAGTGGCCTATTGCCCTCTCCAGCGATGATGAAGACGAAATAATAACCAACAAGCCTCTACTACAAGGCAACACCCAGCTTCTCCGGATTGCGTCGAGCTTATTCAACCAACCCCCCCCTGAGTATTTAACTCTTGGACATGGACAAGCAGCTGTTGTTTATAAACCAGTTGCTGTTGTTCCAATGATAGGGGCACAGCAAAAAACCATCGGGTTCTTGGAGCAAACAACATTGTCGACAAGGCGGGTGTTCACCCGCAGTGGCTGGATGGGCGAAGAGATGTCAGATACAGATGTTGCCTGGCTACAGGGGACATTAAAGACAAGTCAAGCACCTTGGCAGGACTTGGTTTTCATCAATAATGGACTTTTCACAGAGAAAGTCCGAAACTTATCTGCGCGTCTCGGTATAGAGCCAAGACACCACAATTACGATAAAGAAAATCCTGTCGGCCAGGTCTGCTTTTCTCATGTTGAAAAGCAGTTGGTTGTTGTCGCGTTAGAGGAGCATCAGACTTCAAGTCACCTTGCGCCTACGGAATCTGTCATTAGCCGCACCATCTACGTCAATCGTGCTCCTTGTGCAGGCTGTTTGGAATTCGCCGAAGCAGTCGAACGTACAACCCCTCTCCGATTCAGCTTCATCGTCATGGCACGAGTCATGACACAAGTTATGGGCAACGAGCAGGCATATAGAAGGTTGAGAAGCTGGGACACAGGAGCGGAAGGGGAGGACAAGGAGACGGATGATAACGCGGGCGAGACCCTCTCCGGTGAGACGCTCTCCGGCAAGCAAGGGAACCAGCGGCCAACGAGGGCGAAGAGAGCAAAAGAACGTTGCGAGTATGAGGTTGCCGCTATTGTGGGCAAGAAGCAATCGATTAAGGACGGGTTGCAGTACCTCGTGCGGTGGAAGAACGTTTGGCTGACCAATGGTCAGCTAGAGGCGCAGTGCAACATATATTCCGGAGAGATAGAAGTTACTCGCGAGACGACCGGGAGAAGAGGAGAGAGGCGACGTTTGGTCAGTTGGCCCGATAGCTGGATGAGTTATGGGGACTTGGAGAACTCGAGGAAGCTCATCGAGGAATTCGAGCGCAAGGGGGCCCAGATAGAGGGAGTGGGCAAGATGGCGATGCTGTGAAGATTCGGGAGCAGCTCTACAAGGACGTTGAACTATTGAACGAGGCCGCTCTTATTTGACATGGCAGGTCAGTTACGTATATGATTAAATAGGATTCAAATGAAATCCTTCTGCAACAATGCTCTTACTTCGTGATTGAAAGTGACAATGTGTGGAGACAATAATATAATGTATGCACGTCTATCTCCTTTCATGCAGAAACCCACAACAAAGCCATTCTAATAACTTCGAAATCCCAAATGGCAGGAATCAAAACTACGCTTGCATAATATATATATATATATATTAACCTTCAAGGGTTCGGGTTCCTTGTTGGCCAGTTCGCTCTGCTATCTTATCAACGTGATGACGATCGCGGACGATCGCTTGGGGTATTAGCGCGAAGTGCTACATGAGCAAGCCAAGCAGCTCGAGATCCAACCTCATCAATTGACCCACTAAGCCCAGGACAACTCACAAATCTCAAAACTCAACGGCGGTAGCTGGGAATAGACGGCTCTCAGAATGTCGCTGTTTGGGACCTCACCAGACGAGTCCGGAGCGGCGTCAACTCCAGCGAAATCCCGACAGACACTCTTCGACGACCCCAGCCCTGCCAATGGCTCGCAGTCCTCGCTGTTCGCAGATGACGATAGTACACCTGGCGGGTCGCCTTGGGGAATGCCGACTCCAAAGAAAGCTTCGAAGGGTGAGGTGATCAGCACGTTGCTGCCGGCGAGTGATGCCCCGGATAGCTATGTTGACGTCTTCGAGACTGTCCAGTCCACCGAGTTTGGGCAGAGTGGCACAGTAGATGTGGCGGGGATGACGAGGGTCATGAATGCCGCGAAGCTAGGGGCTGATCATCAGGCAAGGATTATGGATACCATTGCTCCAGCAGGGAGCAACCTGCGGCGAAACGAATTTAATGTGTTCCTGGCATTGGTTGGCCTGGCGCAGGAAGGGGATGACATTACACTCGATGGTGTCGATGAGAGGCGCAGGAGTAGGCATTAGACCCCCCCAAACCAACAACTTTCACTGACACAGCCAGAACCTCCACAACCCAATTTACGCGATCTGGCTACAGCGCCCGAAGGTCTACCTGAGACCGCTGAGCTGGCGGCTAAGGCTCCACAACGCCCAACAACTCCTCCTACTCAATCTATCCCTACTCCAAAAGCACGCGAGACACGGCCGCGAAGAGAATCTATCATTGACGAGGATCCATGGGGAAGTCCTGCGCTACACAAGGGGCACAACCACCCTCAACGCGCACCTGATCCCCAGAGCACTGCGAGCACTGCGCCACACACAAACGGGTCATTCGCCGCACCATCCGAGAGGACTACTAGTAATTTTACAACGGAATCTGTCGTCGACTCTACAAATGGAAGCAGGGAGCCGGTCCGAGAATCTCGGCCAGCGCCAAATAACCTTTGGTATTCCTACGACGGCAACTCGCCTACTTCGTACAGCAGCGGCCTGCCCACTAGTCTGGAACAAAACGCATTTGCTGGCGGCTTAGGGGATGACCCTCATCGGCCACCAGCTAGCCAAAACCGTGCGATTGGTGGCGGCGGTCTCACTGGGAATGGGGTCGAGGAGAATATCCTTGTGACACTCCTACCTGAGAAAGAAGGGGTATTCATGTTTCAACATCACAACTACCAGGTCCACAGCCCGCGGAGAGGTAGCAAGGTTGTTCGTCGATACAGCGACTTTGTGTGGCTGCTCGACTGCCTGCACAAGCGGTATCCATTTAGACGTTTGCCATTATTGCCGCCCAAAAGGGTCGGTGGTGCGTAGTTCTCTCCTCACGCACTTGCGAAGCTAATTGCAGCAGTTAACGGGAGTTATTTAGCAGCAGATAGCACGTTCATCGAAAAGCGAAGACGCGGACTGGTGCGATTTGTGAATGCTCTTGTCCGACATCCTGTGCTTAATCAGGAGCAGCTAGTCGTTATGTTCCTGACAGTACCGACGGTAAGACATTGCTCTCTAACTCGTGATTTTCTTTTCCTTGACTGATACTGACTTAGCGCCAGGAACTGGCTGTTTGGCGGAAGCAGGCCACCATCTCGGTTCAAGAAGAGTTTGCGGGGAAAACGTTGCTTCCTGGGCTAGAAGACTCCCTACCACCTACCTTGAACGAACTATTCGAAACTACTAGATCTGGAGTTCGCAAATCTGCAGAGGTCTACATCAATCTCTGCACTCTTATGGATCGCCTTGCGAAACGTAACGAGGGCCTTGCTGCTGATCACGGACGACTTTCGACTTCTCTCATGTCTTTGACCGACGCATCCCATGCAACCTATGCCATAGATACAAACGATGTCCTTCTGCTCAACGAAGGTCTCCTGACGACCGCAAAGCACGTTACAGATAGCCAGTCGTTACTCCAGGACGAGGCGCGAGCATGGGACGAGGGCGTGCTAGAGGATCTTAAGAAGCAGAGGGATGCACTTGTGAGCATGCGGGAGATGTTTGATCGCCGCGAACGTTACGACAAGGACAACATCCCACAGTTGGAGAAGCGAATCAAAAGTAATGAAGATAAGCTAGCTAACCTACGGTCAAGGCCAGATGGGGTGAAACCGGGAGACGTGGAGAGGACTACGGAGGCTATCCTCAAGGTTTGTGGTGCTCATGCGCATACCTATAGCCTTATCTAACATCAAACAGGACAAGGAATCGATTGTTGCGCAACATGCGCGCGGCGTATTCGTCAAGGAATGCCTGCGTGACGAATTGTCGTACTTCCAGGACTCGCAGTACCAGGTCAGCCGATGGAACCAGGACTGGGCGCAGGAGCGGGTGAAGTACTCGGAACTGCAAGCGGACAACTGGCGGCAGCTCAATGATCAGTTAGAGAGCATGCCCATAGGGGGATGAAGGCGGAACCGTTCATAGTTGTGGCGGTAAAGGTACACACCATACCTTTGGACGGGTAATTAAATGGCAATGGTAGACAGTATATACCTGGGAAGTGCGTGTACTCTTCATTTTTGAGCGGATTGTTTTGCATTTATAGCGGCTAGGGTTGTGATGAGCGGGATATATATCTACTGTTTTTATATGCAAATCCGAATCGAGTTTCCCAGCCTTGCGTTAAGGCCTATCTGCGCTCAGGGGGGAGTCAGGGCAGGGACGTTCCACGTAGAGATCTTTTACTTCAGGCAGGTCAAATAGGAGTATAATTTAAGTTCAGCTTCCCCGCTATCGAACAGTTTAAACATGCATCGAAACTACTTAGTAAACAGATTGTTATGTTTACTAAGTAGTTTCGATGCATGTCAGGGTCCTAGTGATAACGTCAGCACAGGTACCTCGGCTCATTTATGTACGAGGCTGAATAAGGCTGACCAGGAAATTGTCAGGACTTTGTCTATATCTCTATATTCTTGTCAGCTAGATCTTCTTTCGTCTCGTCACGGCCTGAATGTGCATATATCAATCATTAATCTTTATAATTTCAACACGCCACATCTTTCTTCTTGCCCCTTTTGACTTTCACCAAAATGAACCACTCTCGGATACCAAACGCCAAAACGTCCTTTGCGGACCTAATGGCCTTAGAGAAGGTCCCAGGGAAGGATAACACATACATGTCCAGGATGCCGGCATGGGCAGCCAGTGCCTCCTGGAGTGCTTTTGGCGGACACGCTTACGCGCAGGCATGTTTGGCCGCGGCGCAAGAGGTGCCTGAAGGTTTAGTAGTTCACGTATGAAATCTCCCCTCCCCGCATCGACCGAGGAAACACTTGCCTGACATCCCCACAGAGCACGCACGGTTACTTCACGCTGCCGGGCAAAACGGACCGCCCATATATATATACAATCACCCATTTCGGCGACACGCGTTACACATGCCAGCGCTCTGTAACTGTGC
This sequence comes from Pseudogymnoascus sp. VKM F-4281 (FW-2241), assembly GCA_000750745.1. Taxonomy (NCBI): domain Eukaryota; kingdom Fungi; phylum Ascomycota; class Leotiomycetes; order Thelebolales; family Thelebolaceae; genus Pseudogymnoascus; species Pseudogymnoascus sp. VKM F-4281 (FW-2241). Next base: position 37,888 of record JPJV01002464.1, read on the forward strand.
GGCAGCCGCGGCGTCGCTCGGTCAGAGACCAAGATGGACTATTTGCCATCACTGATGCGGATGGCGAAATGGATAACATGTGTTTACACATGATGTGCTCCTTCAAGGTTGCCACGCCGGCGCTCTCTGCGCACCAAGAACCGAATTGGGGCCAACAATATAACGCGTCGCTCGGCGGGAAACTCCCTGCGGACTTCGATATCTGTCCCGATTTTGATATGCCATGGTACGAGGCATACATCCGGAAGCACCCTGAGCACAAGACATTTCCCGGGCTAGAGATCCGGAAGGCAGATTGCAAGCCGTATAATAAGGGGAAGCCGCCAGGGGAGTACAGGCAGTTGAACTATTACCGAAGGGTGGGGGAGATGTCGAGGGCGGAGCCGAATCTGCATGCGGCGGCGCATTTGTACGCCAGTGATCGGAATGGTCTGTTTCTGATATCCCAGGCTATGGGCTTCGGGGACCGGATAGCAAAGATTGCGAGTCTGGGGCACAGCGTCATTTTCCATACAGATGCCGATGAGATGCTGTTGGAGGGGGACGGTTGGTGGGCACAGGAGGCGTGGACGACGAGAAGTGGGGGTGGGA